>CM042221.1:24615747-24733247 GCA_023566465.1 Cottus gobio
AATTACCTGTCTTACCCAAAACTACCAACTTCGCCATAAATCTGAAGTGTTTTTCCTTTTTTATCTAACATTGATAAATAACGAAGATCGCTCATAACCGACTTGCTAGCCAGCTAACCTGCACACACTGTCGACTGGAGAAGCCCAATAATGCTCCTGACTTTAATAATGCACCACCCTGACTTTGAAAAAGTCACTTTTATTGACTCATGATGGAACATCCACTTATATACTGTGTATATATATATATATATATATATATATATATCTGTCCAAAGCAGTTTATGTAATTATCAACATTTCTAGCCTGCAGCAGGCGGTCGCTGGATTCAAGAAAGGCTCTTATGTGCAGCATTCATCTGGATGCTTTGATGTTTCCCATCGCCGCGCAGGGCACACAGCGGGATGGAGGGGTGGAGGGGTGGAGGGATGGAGGGATGGAGGGATGAATCGCATGCTGCGGGTGTGTCGCTGAAGGTGGGCTGAAATTGAAATAAAGCGCAAAGGTACAGTCCATTTAACGCCTGGCTAGACAGAGTGTCATGCCTTTGCACTGCAGCCCTTCTTAGGCAAATTATACAGTATTTGTGTGTGTGTGTGTGTGTGTGTGTGTGTCTGCACCCGTATTACTCCTCCCTCCGACTAATGAAATGTGCATGTGTGTGTGTTCTAATTACTCTTCTCCGGGGCTAATGAAGTATGCTCGTGTCTGCATGTGTAAGTGTGTGTGTTAAATTGAACCGCGGTTTCTGCTCGGCCGCGTTCGGGCCGTTTCATTAAATGATAAAGTTTACCGATGACTCCGGTGGGATCATTATTTACCCGGCCGTCCATTCATCCCCGCCGCGGCCACCTCCATCTTTACAAATGACCCGCCGCCGAGGAAGACGGAGGTTATTTTTGCACCGCCGGGTTTGGAGATAAATGACTCGGTATTCACTTAATGGACTAACCATGTTTACACACCTCCTTTGGACTTTTATCCGATACCCCCTTGTTTATCTATAGGAGGGATGAAGAGATAGACTTTGGCTAAATAAGCAGAGTTAAAACAAGAAAGAAGGATAATCATAACACATTGTTCTATCCTCATTAGTGATACATATGAACTAATGAGTATGATTGATGCTCAGAAGGAGACTCAAGAAGTTAAATATAAAAACATTGCACACTCTAGACCCACAAGATAAACGGTTTAGGGGGAGATGCAGGTTTAGAAAGTCTCTCTGACAGTCTGACAGCTCTTCACCTGTCTCCTTCTGCCTTTTAAACCAATCACGTGTCACCTCCCTCAATCACATGACAGCTTCTGCTCCGTTTGCGTCACATTTTTGAGATGAAAGCCAGAATACAGCAACCGACTTGCCTCTTAAACTCCCTGCATTACATGGGGATGATTACTCATTGAGCACATCTGTGTGTATGCATGTTAACCATCAGAAAGTGTAAACATCCACTCACACTAGTGGCCCTTCCAAAGGTATTTAGGTCATTTAGGTATTTTCAAAGTGTTTTTTTCCTGTGAGAACCAGTGTTTGACTCTGCTGGTATCTGGCCGGTCACCTGCTCGAGCCGTTTTGACATCCCTTCCTTCATCCTGATGCTGGAAGTGATTGAGGAAAGTGAGTGATAACCAAGCAGCCCTCTCTCTCTCCCCCTCTCTCTCTCTCTCTCTCTCTCTCCCTTAAATTGAGCCGCTACATGACAGTGCCATTACCTACAGCTGCCACGGCTAAATCAAACACTTAAGTGTCTGAGTGATTACTCACACTCCTCACAAGTGCCCCCCCCTCGTTCTTCACCCGTTCTCAGGTTCCTTCTCCTTCAGGAGGGAATCATTTCTGTTACAGATACGTGACGTGTGCAGCGGCGGATGGATTTTTTATTTAGTTTACGTACGATAAGGAAACGCACAAACGTATCGCAATCTCACAGCAAAACCAGGAAACAGCTGACCTGGATATCACAATAACAGTTTATTGAACTCCATTAAATGTATTTTCGGCTCCCGTAACGATGAACATTACGGATTTGTGCCGTTTCCACATGCACGCTCTTCAGGTTTTGATCACGTCTTCAAAAAGAAGTTTCGGTCTTCGTAAACCGCTGCAAAAGAAATGACGGGTGACCTTTTTAAAACTGCTGCTTTGCATATTGTGTATTAGAGAGTGATATTTTACAGAGTGCACGGGGTCAAGTTAATTTTTGCTCGACTGTTTTGTAGATGAGTTCTTTTTATAGCCGCTGACTCGAGAAACCACTTTGTGCTGCGACATAATTCAGAGGGGAAATATTTTTGATCTTCACAGTGTAAAAAAATATGTTTCTAATTTTCGTTTTTTCAATTTATTGATGGGGGTACACGGTAACTTTGGGACAGGTTATCAGCTTGTTTTAACCTGTTGTGGCATCAGGAGTTGACCCTGAATGTTGGTATCGGAGAGAGGAATACACACAATACGTTCTTCTAACTTGTTCTTGTCGAATTCATTTTCAGAGATTTTTTATTTATTTCTTTTAAAGTTTTTTTTGTTGAGTTTTCCGAACATTTGAAGATTTTCCAATAAATATCCACACGGTCCATCTCGGCCTCGGCCTTCTCCTCGCCACGTCTCTCTTTCCCTTCCCTGTCCGACTCCCACGCTCCAGCGGCTCCACACACACACACACACACACACACACACACACACACACACACACACACACACACACACACTCACACTCACTGCTGCACAGATGGGTTGCATGGTCTCTTTCCGATAGATGAATAGGTAAATATTTACCTCCCCAGATTGTCTTTCTTCCGCTCTCATCCTTCCATTCCTCCACCCAGCTCCTCCCTCTCTACACCTCCATGCCACATTCATCTTTTTCTTTCCCCCCTCTCCTTGCTGACATTTTTTTTTTTCAGGGTTCTTCAGTCCCAATTGTCTCGCCTTCATCTTATCACAGGGGCCGCTCACAGGCATCTGTTGTGCAAACACGCTCGCATACACATGCACATATTTTGAATGTATGATGAAGAGGATGTGTGCATATGGAAAGTCATATGCACATGCATGCACGTATGGGGGGGGCCTCCGCAAACAAAGGGTTGATCATAATTGCGCTGGAGACAATGGCGTGTTTTATGAAGCTTAATTCAACCAATTGAGGCAGATGGGGGACTCACTGTGTGCTTATCTCGAGTTTTAATTAAAAGACTTTAGTCTCTTATGAGCCCATTCTGAGTCTAAATGCTAACCCAGACTGGAAGCACATTACGGCTAATGGAGGCTTCTGTCTTAAGGGATGTGCTTCCATGGGGCAGGAGGTGAAATGGCAGGAACAAACACACACAAACCTATTTTCCTGCCCCGTTATCTCTTTAATTTAGGGAATCTCAGCGTCCGTATTGTCTCTTTTATTCTGAAGTAGCAACAGGAAGCGCAGCGTTAGCCATGCGGCGAGTGACTGACTGCTAGCCTTTGATTAAACGGGTGCGTCCTCCTCCTGTCTCCCGTCACAGAGGCATATACTTAACATATTCACCGGACATTAGTTTACTTTCCATTAACACGGGTCAGTCACAGTCTGCGACATTGTTAAACAGAGAACTAATTAAATGTAGACGTTTAGGATGCATTTAAATATGCTACTTCGAGAGGCAGTAGTGATTAACATTTATATTCAACTGCTGCCCGTTATAAAAATGTTGAGCTACATTTTCTCATACTGGTTATAAACATTGTTTTGTTCTTTTTTTTTTACTTTTTTGACCCCTTTGAACTGTGATGCTTCTGTCTTTATCTTTATTTTCCTGCATATCAGTGGATGCATTATTCCCCTTAGTGGGATCCTCTCTGCATCTTACAGGATGTAACACCTCTTTCTTTCTTTTTCTTTTGATAAATAATACTCTCCAACTCGTATAAATACTTGTTGTTCACTGACATACCAGACACCCTCTCATCTGACAGATGCTGTCTGTTAATCTCATTTTCACACTTTAAAAAGTGTAATCTTGCTCCAGCAGTGCTTTGTGTTACTCTGCATCAGCATTATCTGCAGTTCCCGGTTTATTGGTGCGATTACTAATTTCTCTTCTTTTTTTTTTTTATGCGTATCAGATATGTTCTGGTTTAAATGGGCAATGCCCCACATACAGTTAATGTGCTGTATTTATACATGCATTTGCATGTATATCATCTTAAATGTTGCAGTCAAAACTATATTTGTGCACTGCTGAACATCAGATGGGATCAATTCATATGTTTTGAAGCTTTTTTTTTGATAATTCAAAATAGAAGTATGATGCAAAATAAGATTGATGGAAACCTGATGGGCATAAAACTGATGGTGGGGGAAGAAATACAAATAAATATCATCGATCATTACAACGTTGAGTACTTTGTGACAAAAGTTCATCCCGAGAAGAGTTTTTAAGTTTTGAGCTCACACCTCATCCGCCGTCTTCCTCGACTTTCTCCTTTTCCGTCGCCGTGTTTCTCTGCTTTTTTTTTTTTTTTAAAGGTGAACAATAACAAGATACATGTCTCCTCTCTGGTTTTTTAACAAGGAGAGCATCAGTGTGCTTCTTGTTCATTAGTATCACACATCACACCTCCGTCACCCTCAGATCTGGGAGAGACGGAGGTGTCAAAATGGCTGTGTGTGTGTGTGTGTGTGTGTGTGTGTGTGTGTGTGTGTGTGTGTGTGTGTGTGTGTGTGTGTGTGTGTGTGTGTGTGTGTGTGTGTGTGTGTGTGTGCGCGCGCGTGCGTGCGTGCGTGTTTTTTTCTCTCGCTCCCTCTCTGCCTCCACCACAAAAGCCAATTCACACCAGTCCCTCTCCCTGCTCTTTCTCTCAGTAGTCTATATCCATGTGTTACTTTGCACCCCTGGTCTGAATTATACACCCCCCCCTAACCCCCCCCCCCTCTCCCCCTCCTCCCCCCATTAATGGTGTACATTTTCTGCTGCAAGAAATGAGAAGGACCCACTGGCGGCCTACAGTATCCCCCATCACCACCACCACCGCCAAAGGGCCGTTGTAAATTGGATACGCCCGCCCCGGGGAGAAGCAACAGACAGCTATCTATGGAGGCTCGGAAATAAATGTGTTGTTTGTTTACACGGCTAATTTTTATTTACTTTCCCTCCCACTGTCGTTAATGAAATAGCTTCGGGGGGGAGTCTATTACTGTTTTGTTCTTTAATAGCAATAAATAATGTGAGTTTATTCAAACTTTCCTTTAATCCCTGCTGGAGAAGAACGTGCATGTGATTGGATCCCTGCACACGTTTCCTCCAATGTGGCTTTTTGACTTAATCGAATTACGGTGACCGTAATGTGGACTATACATCGACACAGGAGGGACGCCCGCCTCCAAAAAACGAACTGTATCCATCCAGTCTGAGGCCGTTTGACTTGATTAATTATTGTAGAACGCCTGCAGGCTGCAAACAGGCCTTTGTTTACAAAGTAAAGGATTAAAACGGTGTGTTTCGCGTTAAAGTCTCAAGGGGTTTAGAGCCACCGCTGTGGGGGGCATTCAATACGTCCATTTTTAATCACAAATAGAAAATGATTCATGCATTCATCAATGTAGCCGTTCAATGCACAGATTTTTTGTTTTTTTGATTAATTTAGTTTCACTTTTCCGTGGAGTAATTGTCAGGCCGGATCGTAGAGGTCAAGGAGGCCTGTGCCTGCAAGCCGATGGTTAATATTAATGACTGTAAGCCAATTGGGTCTCATCAATAGGTCAGAGGTTATCGTGGGGGTGCAGATGCAGGAAGTTAATGCAATTAAAGATGCATCGTGTGTTCGATTGCAGAGAAAATGTCTTTTCCACTCTTTTCTTAATGTCTTTGTCGGTCTGTCGCTTGTGAGTGTGTGTGTGTGTGTGTGTGTGTGTTTCCTGTCTTAATATGTTATAGTTCTCATGGGTTTTCCACATGAGATTCATATTCATACGTTTTATTTCATTGCTGTTTCTGTTAACGTATACAGTTCAGGAATTGCAACATCAAAGGTGAGACCCTTGTTAAAGAATTTGAGGAGCGGAGAAGTTAAATTAAATGTTATAGAAAAAGCCCAGAGTTCAGCTGAATGATGCTTAACTCAGTCACAATGGTCTTTCACTTCCATTCTATCCAAAGATTTTTTAATGGAAATCATTTTTCTATTACTAATGACGTCATGGCTTCCTGTAGCCACCCAACACTTTAAATTAAGAGGCCTCTCCTGTTCCACTTCATCTAGATATTTTATAGAAAGCATATTATCAATGTCTTGGCCCGCTTGTATTGAGAATCATTTCCAATTATTTCTACATTGGATACCATTCCCACTCCAGCAAATTAATACATCCTCAAAAAAAAATCCCCCAGCTTGTCACAAATAATTTGAAAATTAGAATAATGTTCTGCAAAATTCTCATATTGCTAAATTAGCTCTTTATTGTACTTTGCAGATATTTAGCAATCAAATATGATGTTTAATGCTTAAGTGAACAGGCATAATCATTGACATTGTATTCCGACACATTTCCTGAGGAATGTAAAGTATGTACATCCATAATTTAGTCTTGGAGCGCTTCGAACTGCTGTCAATGCAAACTAAATATATAGAGCCGATCCATACCTTGATTCCCACACCCCACTGGCTTCCATTAATCCAATATACCAGTACTTCAATTATCAATACCCTATGATTGGTAGCAAAGGTTGCTAATCAGGGAATGCTGGGCTAAATGAGTCCATAGGAAAAGGCTTTAGCTTTTTTTAATGCTTTTTATTTTTTAAAGGCAAGCATCAATAGTGAGAAAATCGTAAAATGTCGTAAACTTAATAAGTACATTTTATATAATTGATCAAGCAGTAATTGGAGGTTGATGAATGTTAGAATATTATGTACTGTGTTTTTTATTTTTTATTTGTCATTTGTTTTATTTGTGAGTAAGTTATGTGTGTTTTGTAACACAACAATACCATGAGCGGTTATTAACCTCCACAGCATCGCTGGTTTAGTTGTGTGTCGTTGTTTTGTGTGTTTCTTCAAGACAAAATGTGGTCCTGGAGACTCCGACTGTGGTGGGAACTACCTTTAGAAAACATTTTGAGGACCTTGTTACAGTAATAGTGTCAAATAATGGAGTCGCACAACTTTACAGTTGTGTAGTTGACAAAATAAGAACTGAGTGTGAAGATGAGTGTGGTCCGAGCATCGGGCACCGGCAGTAGCGGACCCGCTTTATGCCTTTTGGCCGGTACGACTCCTTCCCTGGTGGTTAGCAGGTCCGTCTTTCAATCGCCTTTCAATCAGAGGATCGGTGGTTCGATCCCCGGCTCCGCTAGTCCATGCTGATGTGTCCTTAAACAAGACACTTAACCCGAATTTGTTCACCGTCGCTTTGGATAAAAGTGTCAGCTAAATGAAATCTATTGTAAAAGATGGTCTCTTGTTTTAAAGGTACCTTTTACCTGATCATACAAGGATCATCTTGGTATTTCGTCACCAGTTGTGTTTTTTTAAATGGTTCTACGGCCAGAACAGAAACGTTGATACACCACTTGACAAAATTATTTCTGTCACCTTTCTTTAGGGTGCCAGGCGTAACCATTGCAACAGATTTAATCTGCGGGTTTCCTGGTGAGACGGAGAAAGACTTCCAAGAGACGGTGGACCTGGTGAAGCTCTATCGGTTCCCCAGTCTCTTCATCAACCAGTTCTACCCGAGACCCGGTACACCCGCGGCCAAGATGGAGCAAGTACCAGCACACATGGTGAGTGTAGAAGTCATCTGACGGAGAGGATTTGGGCTGAATTCAGCTGCCCACGTATACTCGTCATAGAGATGTGATGGTTGTGGATGTGGCCACAAACGTACATCATGTTCTCCCTAGGCCTTCTGGGCCGTCTGATATCGTACACCTAAATACGAGCATGGCGGGATGCTGCGTCATTAACAGACAATGCAGGTAGTCCACATCCACAAGCGCGATGGAAAACATGTCCATTAAAAAGTGTTAAACAACATTTTATGAGGTTTTTCAAAAGCTTCTTAAATGCATCCATTATTTTACGTGATATGAGAGAAGAACATGTATTTATTTTTTATTATGTATTATTTATAATACATAATACATCAGATACATTTATTTATTTGACAGTCAGTTTTCGACTACATACAGACATTAATACTATATAGGCTACTTTAATATCCTATACCATTCAATTTAATGATTTTTGACATTAAATACAATAGATTGTTTTGAACATACAATATACTTGTTTTGACATTCTAACATTTTATTACTTTTTTTGACCTACAATCCAAAATTATAATTCCAAAAATACTATACCATGACCTTTTAGGACGTTTTTATATTTTTGACTTTTTATAATTTTTTTGACAATACTATGCATTTCCATGACTCATCTACATATATATGATTTTTTTCATAATTCTTCTGACTTTTTTTTTTTTTTACAAAGCAGCTATCCTCTCTTCTATGAAATCGCAGTTTTGTTTTCACACAAAACTATTTTTTGCAGTATTACTTCCTGCTCAATGTATTTTACATACATATTTTGGTTAAATAGAGTTATCTTGCATACCGCTCTTTAATTCTGCTAAACAAGCAGAAATAAACACTGCTCTGGCTCGTTCATAGTCACGTAGATCATCACCTGATAGACATTTAATCGTGTTGCACGCTTGTGTCACGTTAAATCTAAACGTGAGCATCCTCTTCACAAAGACGATGGAAACCATGTGTGTGCAGCACAAAGCAGCAGATCTCACATCCTAACCAAAGCACGCATGCTTCCTGATCCTGACATGTTTTCTTTGACCTCTTCCTTGAGTTTGACCCCCACCATTACGCCGTACAATATGCTTTATGTTCTCCTGCATTGGCGCTCGCTCTCTTTACCATGAAAGTGCCGGCACATCTCTTTCAAGTGGAGCGTCTTCATCACTCATTCTCTTTTCCGCCGACTCTCTGAGGAGGAGGAGGAGTGTGTCTTAGAGGGATCAGTCCCGGGACATCCACATTTCTGCTTCTCTTCTTCTTACGTTTCCCCCCCTCCTCTCCTCTCCTTTCTTTTTCCTCCATCTGTTTCAACCGACTTCTATTGTCAGTCTTTCGGATGCCAACACACATCTATCCTTTATTCCAAAAGCAGCTCTTTGATTATCAGCATGTCGCGTGTTGCTGCTTCCTGTGGAAATGTACCATTTGCCAAATCAGCCTTTTTGTTCACATGACATCATTTTCGAAAGCTTCTCTTATTGTTTTATTTAATGAGTCCATATGAATCACGACAATCTTTAACAAGTGTGTATTTTATTGATCCTGCATTTCACAAGTTAATTGTGAGTATATTTCTGCTCGACAGTAAAAAAGAAATAAATAAAAGGTGAGAGTCATAATAATGTGTTAGGCTCCCTGTAATCAGTACACCTGCTCAGGTGGTTAAAGCTGCCCACAACATCACATCATCAGTCAGCACGCACCTGTTCTCGCACGCACACACACACACACACACCTATAGACGGATACACACACAGCAAGTGGTGGCAGCTAGGCGATGTCTAGGCCATGTAGGGTCAGTCATTAATAAAGTGCACCAGATGGTTTGTCTGGAACACAACTGTGTTGAATAGCCACAGGAGGGATGGATGGAGAAGTAGATGGAGTAGGAAGCAGAGACAGAAGGAGGCCTGAGAGAGAGAGGGAGCGGAGGTAAGGAAGGAGGGAGAATCTGAAAGGAGAAAGATGGAGGACATAATGTGAGACATGAAGTAACAGCCACAGGGAGACGGCCATCGTGGGGCCCTAGTCATTAAATTGGCCTCTATGAGAGCTCACCCACTAAATGTAACAGCTGATGTGGGTGAAGATGTCAATCCCACCACTTGGCTGTGGTGAAGCTGGTTTTTATCTACGGTTCACACTGATCTCACACATGTAGCGCACTCTGCCCTTTAAAAACAAAGCCAGATGTTTAACCTTTCTTATCGGCTCTGCACGCAGACATGACAGTTCGCCTTTTTACGATATTTGCGTCACTATTAATGTAAAGCGAAGCAGATTTGAATCGACGGAGGTTGTGTGAAATGCTCCATGCATTGAACGCTTCAAATAGTGTGTGTGTGTGTGTGTGTGTGTGTGTGTGTGTGTGTGTGTGTGTGTGTGTGTGTGTGTGTGTGTGTGAGTGTGAGTGTGTGTGTGTGTGTGTGTGTGTGTGTGAGTGTGTGTGTGTGTGAGTGAGACCAATACATAAACACGCTATAGGGTTTCTAATTAAACATATATAACCATATATCTCTATTGCTTTTAGATACAAGTGTTCTAATATCATTTTTGTCCTTCCTGGGAGACACACACACACACACACACACACACACACACATACACACATATATATGAATACACGTGTGTATACATGTTTAATTTATGACCAGATAATAAGAATTGATGGGGTTGGTTTGAGATGCCTTGTATCTTCCATGAAACTAGGTTTGTTATTATTGATATATTGCTTTGAACAAATGTTTTATTCAAATTACATAAAATATAGAAACTGACGTTGGCCGAAATAATAATTATTTTCAATATTTAACAGTTAAATATAATAGCATAGCGTTGGTTTTCTTCATTGGGCCCCATATTACCTGAGCACCTAACAAGAACATACTCTATTAGTATAATACTTGATCATTTAACTATTTTGATCATGTTAAAATATATTTTTTTATTTGAATATAAAAATCACAAGGATAGGTGGGTCTCATTGAGTGAAGCGATGAAAGGACGGCAGGAGCCGGAGCTCCAGCTGCGATGTGGTCCAGGTGTTTCGCGCTATCTGTAGGTGTAACGTATTGCCTATAGATGATGTATTAAGAGGATGGAGGGGAGAGCGGAGGCAGATGGAGAGAATAGGAGACCACAGGGATGGAGGGAGAGAAGGGAGCATGTTGAGAATAAAGGGATGTGAATGCTATTAGCTTGGATCTCCATGATCATCCCCAGGTGGCGAGAACTTAGCCTTGATAAATGGACTTTGTGAGGTGGCGGTGTTTGTGTGTGTGTGTGTGTGTGTGTGTGTGTGTGTGTGTGTGTGTGTGTGTGTGTGTGTGTGTGTGTGTGTGTGTGTGTGTGTGTGTGTGTGTGTGTGTGTGTGTGTGTGTGTGTGTGTGTGTGTGTGTGTGTGTGTGTGTGTGTGTCGGTAGGCCTATTGGTATGCAAGGAGTGGGTGAGAATGAGCAGCTGCTGGAGCAAAAGGGAGAAAAAAAGTGATAGAGAAGGAGATTAGCTATTCTAGTGGGACAGTGTTTTTAATTTCCCCTGGTTGTAATTGGTTAAGAACTCCATTACCCACAAGGCACCAGTGTGGCAGCTGTCAAAGAGAAACAGCTGGCCAAGCCACCAGTAGCTCCGCCTCCTTCCTTCACTATCATTTATCCACGCCTGGACGCACACACACACATGCTTTCCTCTCTTACTCCCTCACATGCGCATCAGGGGAGACGGTGACGATGACGATGACTCAAGGCCTTCGTCTCGAGTCCTAACGAGGTTTCAAACCGCACCGCGACTGAGGTTTAAAAAGAGTGGAGCCACGGCAGGGAAATTATTTAGTGACCTGAATATGTGCCATAATAATATTATGAAATCAGTGTGTTTGTCGTCTTTGCTGATAATAAAGAAAAAGCATATTCATCTCAAAATCAGAACCATTTATTGCCATGTTTGTTTTCACATTCAAGGAATTTGTCCTGGCGGAAGGTGCATAACATTTAACAATAAACATTTAACAATAAACACAGTGCAATAAATGAGGATGAATGGATGAATGCATATTTACAATTGAAACAGTAGCATATCAAAATATCAAAAATAAGATAAAGTGCATGGAATGTAAGTGTTGTGTGAAAGTAGCAAGAGTTGAGTGTGACCACATCTCACACACACACACACACACACACTCATATATGACTCTATTCCGTCTATATTTAGCATATCATATCACATTACCGGATCTTGAGTAGCGATTCAAAGTGAAATGTGTCTTTCTCTCCATGTGATAACACTCCTTGTGTGTGAATCACTCAACATAGGAACATGTGACCTCTGCGTAGAGGAAGAGGGTCACACACACACACACACACACACACAGAGCATCAGCCTGCTAACCACTCTCACTGTGATGCCTCGAGGAAGTGTTAACACGGACACACACAGATTGTGCCTCAGGTTTAACTTGGAGTGATACAGCACACACACACCGGGGGCGTCGGCTCTATAGCGCTAACATCTGTACGTCATTATGGGCTCATGCTGGTGAGCGTAGGCCGAGGCAAGATCACGGCTACCTTGCCCCAAAACACACTCAGGCATACTGACGTGCATGCACTGGCTCACACACACACACACACACACACACACACACACACACACACACACACACACACACACACACACACACACACACACACACACACACATTTCTACTGGCCAGTGTCAGAGAATCACACGTTAAACTTTTTCTCTGAAATACACAAACAGTAAACCGAGAGGATGGCCTTGCTGGCTGTGTTTGCATGCACACACACACAAAAAAACACACACACACACACACACACACACACTGTCTTACAAACCTTTGAAGCCTTTGAAAGACGTTGGAGAGCGTGCTTGTCGATAACAATCTGTGGGCATGCAGCTACAACATGCAAACATGCTGAAATCACACAAGTAAACATCTGCACTGACTATAACTATATCATGGACTATATCCATTGATAAGTGCATGCACATTTTGGATTATTTTTAGTCTTTTCGGTCTGTAGTTGCTGCATAATTTTGACTAAATACCTTTTAAGAATGAATTGCATGTCTTGACTTCAGAGCTTCACGACATTGCGTAGAGATATTTGACACGAAATAGTTTTGTATGATGGACAGCAGTGTTTTTATGAAGTGTGTATATATTTTTTTAATGTTACTGGCAGCAGAGTGTGTGTGCGCCCGTCTCCACCGCTCCCGCATGTGTGTGAGTCTGTGTACGGATAAGTGTAAACATCTATGTAATGTCACTTCCCGTTAGACGCAGCATCCGTCTCTGTGGGCAACAACAGATGGACAGTATGGTAACAACCATCGTTCATCATCACCACACTGACAGATCCACACACACACACACACACACACACACACACACACACACACACACACACACTCGGTGGCTTTGCATTGCCGGGTTGTCTCCAACATAACCCTGATGGCATGCTCGATTAATTTCTCAGGTTGATGAACAAGATGCATGCACGCTCTCACACACACACACACACACACACACACGTACCTGCACTCAGACACTTTATTGTGCAGCACACTGATGATTGCTCTTCTCTTCCGTTGCATCTTTAATTCTGAGAGATCTGCATGAGGGTGCTCTTACGTCATGTTAAAGACAGATCTCAGGTCTGGATTTGTATTTTCACATTTTTTTTCTTATGTTTTAATCAAGCAGGATTTTCTATTGCAATATTGTATGAAAAGCAATATATGAATTGACCAATTATTCGTTTTTTTTCTTTCTTGTCAGAAGACTCTTAGAAAGTCAGGGCATCAATGTAATTCTTGTAAACTACTGAAATCCGGGTTGACGTTACAAAATTATGGAAAATGCAGTAAAATACACACCTCTGTGTCCTCTGTGTGTGTGTGTGTGTGTGTGTGTGTGTGTGTGTGTGTGTGTGTGTGTGTGTGTGTGTGAGTGGACTGGATAAATTCAGCTGGGAGCTCATTGACGGTTGAGAAATCCTTACCTGCGGTTACATCTGTCTTATAGTTACACACACACACACACACACGCAGACGCTCACTCTGTTGAGCATCACCGAATACCGAGTGGCGGTGAGAGTGATGAAGGGCGTGCAAGAGGAGAGAGAATGGTGTTGAGGAGCGGCGATGAGAGACTCGCTCTCACCTGAGGTGCTCCAGGCAGAGCGGGAATGTGGAGGGACCGACCGATGAGGGGGAGGACGGGGGAGGAAGTGGAGACGCAATGATTAGTATGAGCTTCTCCTCACCGGGAGAAAAACACGGGGAGCGAGGGAGAGGCTGAGCACCGAGGGAGAGGC
This sequence comes from Cottus gobio, assembly GCA_023566465.1. NCBI lineage: Eukaryota > Metazoa > Chordata > Actinopteri > Perciformes > Cottidae > Cottus > Cottus gobio. Next base: position 24,629,887 of record CM042221.1, read on the forward strand.
TCAAAAGGCAAAGAAAACCCAGAGAAGAGAGGATTTTGAGTTTCTGGAGAGCCTTTTGACGGAGAGAGAGAGCGAAGGAATCGGGTGGAAAACAAGATGGACGGACAGGGCCGATGATTAAAGGGTTGTGTGGATCACGAGAGCCCCGGGTGAACAGAGATTGAGTAAGAGATGGGTATAAATGGAGCGCGTAAAAGGGATGGAAGCAAAAAGGAATACACGGGTGGAGGACAAAGTCAAAGTGGTAGTCAATCACCGGCTCTAAGCACTTCTACCTTAATGCCTTTACTTCACCTCCCCGCCTCCGACTCCGCCGTGTTTACTTTGCTCTCCACCTCTCCTCTTTGTTTTCTTCTCTTTATCCCCTCCGCCCGTCGACCTGACCACACACACACACCTCTAGATATAAATACATGTGCATCCATCCCTCTCCACTCCACGTCCTCAAGCTGCATTTGACTGTCACACCATGTAGGTTGTCTGCTCCATATGTACAGATCTGGCTGAGGGACATTGGATTTTATTTTTTTACGCTTTACATATGCTGAAAGGACGGAGGGAGGGAGCATAGCAATGAGCGCACACTCCCTTTAGCTACTGTAGCTTATATCCTTCCCCCTTAGCCAGACATGGCCTAATCAGCAAGCTAATTAGCACTCTTTGTAACTGCAGCGGCCTCATGTAACTGATTGCATTAACAACCGCCACACATCAGTCATGTCTCACGCTTATTACACGTTAAGGACACGCAAGGTTAAGGCCAGACTCTGAGATGGAATGAAATGAGAGGATGAGAAATATTTTTCTGCACACAGCTGGTGTGCAAATTATCTTTTTTACATTACATTACATTACATTTCATTTAGCTGACGCTTTTATCCAAAGCGACTTACATGATATACAGTAGACCGTAGACACAGCAACGATGAGCAATTAGGGTTAAGTGTCTTGCTCAAGGACACAACGACGCAGACTGCCGGAGCCGGGGATCGAACCACCGACCTTCTGATTGAAAGACCGACTTGCTAACCACTGAGCCACAGTTTTCCCCCCTCCGTTCAATCCATATTTTACAGATTTTTATGAATTATTGTAGGCTGCATAGTCAGATGTAGTGATTTTTTCTTCTTCTCCATCTGCTAAAGTGACCTAATAAGTTAAGATGAGTGAAACTGAAACGTATATTGTAATTTGTACAACACACGAATACAATTGCTTGAAATCTAAATTGTCGTATAGAAAGGCAGGCTTCATACGGTTTATGGAAAACCTGGAAAAGTCCTGGGATTTTAAAATGGTCATTTCCAGGCCTGGGAAAAGTCCTTGAAAAAAAAAAAAAAATCCCCAAAGTTTAGTAAAAGTCATGTAAATGTTATATTCATGTGTTCATGTGGTTCATTTATGCTGAGTTTGAAATAATGAATATGCTTTTAAAAGAAAGACTCAAAATATAAGCAGGCATACGCTGAGTATATCTATAAATGTTTATTCTTTTAATCAAACTATTGTCTCTCATTCATTTGTGTCCTTTAAGGAATACTGTATGCTTTGGAGTCCTCATTGTTAGTTTAAATACTACATTTTATCACTTTTTCATGGACACACCCAGATTTCACTAAATGTTTGCTCATGGGAATTTGGTTTAAAGTCCTGGAAAAGTCCTGGAAAAGTCATGGAACGCCATTGGTCAGAATGTGTATGAACCCTGAACAGGCAAATGCTGAGTAACGCTGTTTTTACCCATCAATGTGTTTTAATCTAACTATACAGTCTACTATCCATCTGTTGTGTGTCTTTAACCCTACACTGTATTGTGTTCCTCTTCCTTGTCTACAGAAGAAGCAGAGGACTAAAGAGCTGTCCCAGCTTTTCCACTCGTACAACCCCTATGACCACAAGGTAAGACCCCTCCATGCCGGGTTAGGTTCCTGTGCATATGCCTGTTCCAGCTCTTTAATCCGCCTCCTCCCTAATGCAGAGAGCCTCCGTCACCTCTCCACCAGAAGCCGTCACTTGATATCAACAGTAGTCACAATCATCGCATTGACTCTCTGGCTTTGAGGAGTTTGTTGTCTCCCCGAGATGGAGATGGACACCTCTCGTCAGCAATCTAGTTGATGAGGACGGCTCAAGTGTTTGTTCCTGATTACAGTGTGTGTGTGTGTGTGTGTGTGTGTGTGTGTGTGTGTGAGGCCGTGTGTGTGTGTGTGTGTGTGTCTGTGTGTGTGTGTGTGTCTGTGTCTGTGTCTGTGTGTGTGTGTGTGTGTGTGTGTGTGTGTGAGGCCGTGTGTGTGCGTGTGGTAGGGAGATTGAATTCTGAAATCAGAGATACATTTCCTCAACTGTGTGTGTGCGTGCGTGCATGTGTGTGTGTGTGTGCGTGTGTGTGTGTGTGCGTGTGTGTGTGTGCAGGCCCATCCATTATGAGGTTAACATCTGACAGCAGATTGAATATGCCTCTCTTCAGGCATTCTCATGATGATGAGACCCTTGTTACAGCGATGTGTGTGTGCATGTGTGTGTGTGTGTGTGCGTGTGCATTCTTATATAAAGATGTCCTTCTGAAAGTGACAACATGACAACATGTCACCACATTTTTCTGCCGTCATGCAAACGAAAAATTGTATTTTGACACATTAGGCTTTTACGCGTATATCGGATGGTTTACTCCAAAAGCCAAACATATCCCGACCTCGTCTGTTTTACTGTGATCACAATGTCTGAGTAGTGGTGTGAACAGTCGTGATCTCTTGCTTATCATCATGAATAACACAATAGTGTGCTCAGAGTAGATGTTGTGAACATTGAAGCCCTTGCAGCTCGTCACACTTTGTGCCATTTAGCAAAGGTTTTAGCTTGGCCAAGTTTGTTCTTTCTCTTTTTAAAAAAAGATTATACCTCTAGAGGAGTTTGTGCCTTTGGTGCTGTTGTTACATGTTACACACTAATTAAAGGGATGTGAGAGTGATCACGTTTTCACTGTGTCAGGCAGGGGTCTTTGCCTCCCACACACTAAAACGCACACACACACATGCACGCAAGCAGGGAATGTGAGTAAAGGGAAGTTAGCAGTAAATATCTTTATAATGCATTGACAGGTTTGCATCTTAATCAGTTAGTTAGTGTTTGTGAACATGCTTTCTCCTGGAGTACGATTCCCAGGGGAGGAGAGCAATTAACTGTGAGAAAAGTGGACCACAGTAAGCCTGCTCTGCTGAGCGTCTCCATCTCACAAATACAACCGAACAGTTTGTTCCTCATGCTTTGTCAACATGCCGATTCCTAAACGAGTAGATTGTTCAAGCTGAGAAGTAGTCCGGCTTTAAGGTGTGTGTGAATGTGTTGCACATTACAAACTGCTTCTGAAAGCCTGCAAAGATGATCGCATATAGCCACCAAAAACTCTGTAATCATGAAATCTGTGTATGTATCTCAGTGAAATGTTCTATTACTAAAAGACATTAAAACACTATTGTATCCCAAAGTTGATGAAACCTGGCTGCAGTTTATATTAGAAATCTAGTCATAAAAAAGGAATACCGGTACTTTTCTTTTCTTTGAAATGTTAATTGTAGTGATATTTTCATTGCATTCTATGCTTTAAAGCACATTATTGTTACAGCCATGTTGAATAATTAAATATAAATTAATTTGATAATAAATCTGCTACTGATAAAAAAAATATTACTTTGCCACATTTATAATTTATATATGATATAATATGTTTAATTACCAGCAGAGTCAAATTTCAACTAACTTCATAATCTTACCCTATTTAATTGTGTCAAAAGTCATACCAACATATCAATATTGATATGTTGTTATGACTTTTGACAGTGCATCCACAAATAATATATATATATAATATATATATATATATATATAAATATATATATATATATATATATATATATATATATATATAAATAAATATATTTATAATAAATCCCTAATAAGTCCCTCATTCTACGTTAAACTCCCTTGGGTGTCTAGTCTCCCAGCTTACCGTCTATGTAAGGATTAATATGTGTTTACTAACGTGTGTGTGTGTGTGTGTGTGTGTGTGTGCGTGCGAGGGAGGGAGAGAAAGAAATAAAGATAGAGGGAGAGAGATTTAGAGGCTTGGTGGACATTTTTACAGCCATTATTGTTAATATGCATCCTTCTATAGGTTTGAAAAGGTCATCAAGAAAGACTGAGTCGGGGGAGGGGGGTGAGTCCCTCAGCTCCAGGCTATCGACCAAATGAAATGTTTTTAATTGAAATAATTCTGTTTTGTTTGTTTGTTTTTGTCCCAATGTTTGTCTCTTAAACTCCCGTGGCTAGGCCGGGATCACACATGTGAAAAACGGTTTCTTTACTTCCTCCATATTCCTTTCTTTAACTTAACCTCAGGAAGTGAGGAGTGAATATATCTGAGGTTGATGTTTTTCTTGTGTGTTCACTTATATATAGACAATCATACCCGTCCGGTGTGTGTGTCTGTATGTGTGTATGCTTAAGGGACAGAAGTGCATGTGTGTGTGTGTGTGTGTGTGTGTGTATTTGCGATGATTAATGTGAAATATCCTATAGCCAGATGGTGCTGAACAAGGCCCATCCATCAGCAATGAAAAGACCAGTGGGCAAAAAGCTGGCGGAGCACTTTGTCTAGGGCCAATGCCCCTCACTGGACACACACACACACACACACACACACACACACACACACAGACTCTCTGAGGCCTTGACTGTGTAACCCACTGAGCCATGTTGGAGCCATGTGTTTTGTTTTGCAGTACAGCTTCTCTCTTGTTTTGTTTTGTTCTGCTCCCACATGAGTGCTGGTGCCTCACCCTTTAAACAGCTGTATTCAGACGGGTGCAGGTCTGCAGCATCTGAGTCCCGAGGCTCAGACTCGGGTTGTTGCATCTTCCACCATCACACCTCGTGATAAACCATAAGCACGTTCTGTATCGATAACCAGTGACGACCAGTAGCTCGATATCTGAGCCAAACCACCAGTGCACATTTATAAATGTGATCAAATACATTAAATCCAAGCTCTGATCACAGCTGGGTTTTAAGTTGTTACTGGAGGGCTGTTCCCCATTTAATTGGAATATTTTAAGCTGGCAGTTTAATTGTCTGCGGCCTTGTTTCCTCCCTCCTGTCGGCCTCTGTGTTCACTTTGTATTCCCGTTTGCATTCATTAATGGGGGAGGTGATGCTCAGTGCCACTGGCATGCTTATCCAGCTTTTGTTTTGTAAAGTGACCACACTTAACTCTTGTGTACACACACACACACACACACACACCGCCGTGTCATCTCCTCTAAAGTTTTTTCATCCCTCTGGGCTTTGCCTCCAAGGTGAGGGTGAGAAACTCCCATCATGCTTTAGTCATTCTCGGCAAACTTAAAGTACGTGAGAGTCCAAGCATTGAGCAGAGCTAATGTCGCCCACACACACCCACACACACACACACACACACACACACACTGTCATAGTCTCCTGAGAGAACACACACACAGATACATGCATACATTCTCCATGCTGTGTTCATAGACCTGCATGACAGGGGTGACGGGTCTGCTTGCAGCGAGAGTGAAGGGACAAGCTGTCAACATGGGCCGGTGCACCTGCCCAACCGGGGGGGGGGGGGGCTGTAAATGAAAGGCTGATAATTAAAGGTTAACAAGAGAAAAGAAGGCATTTCCACAAATTAAAACACTTATTAACACTCAATAAACTGCACCACTTGTTATTCTGAAATCCCCAGTTTGCCTCATAAAAGTTGACATAATTATGTATCTTTGAAGTTAATTAGTCCAACAATTCTCTCTCTCTCTCTCTCTCTCTCTCCAACAGATCTATTTTTTTCATAGTTTCTGCACGTTGCTAAACTGAACAATTAGTATTCCGCTTTCTTTTTTTCTTCCCCTTTTGGCAAATTTTAATTACTTTTATTTTGCAGAATGAGTTCATTTTTTTGAAGCTGCTGTTGTTTTGCATTGTTATGAAAACCTAACCTCCATCTTTGTCGAACTTGACATTTGCTTGCCACACTTTTCTCTCTTCTCTTCTGTTAATTAACAGACTATTTGGGGCAAGAGAGGCAGGCAGTGGAAGCAGCAGAACGTAGCAGACAGAAATATTGATGATTTACTTTCCGCCCATCTGCCTCTTTCTGTCTCTTCACGAAGGCCATTCTTCTGCTGCTCAGCTCTTAGTGTCTGGAAATGTTTAAATTATGCAAATGAGAGGCTTTAAAGGTACCGTGAGCTCTCGTGGGCTCTTTTGTTGCTCCCATACAAAGATAGTTGATTATCTTGCCATTATTTTTTATTTTTTATATGCTGATAACTGCGACTTCTGTGCCACTTAATTGGTAATTATGACGGACTCAGCAGTACATGGCAATATTATAATTAAATAAATTATAGTATAGTAAATGTTGCTGTACAAGATTTGCTCTCAAAAGCATTTCACGCTGCGTCTCTATCTCACTGCTTATTTTTCAGTGTCTGCAGATACTAAGACTCTGATATGATTAGCTTTGGAGGATGAAGATGGAATATCTTCCAGCTGCAGTCTGCAGAGTACGTCTCAGTATCTGCTGAGCAGCTGATGCACTTACTAACTTTGTAAATAGTATACGGAAATAATAAACACACATAAACACCCTCACTCCCCAAGCATATGTTAGTATACATGCTATGTATGTACTGTAAGTGACAATAAGCAACAGTTTATGATTTATTACTCAATAATACAAAATCTGACGACCATCTTTGTATAAACTTTACAGGAAGAATATCGCATATTGTATAATAACAGACTTTATGTGGTGGATGTCATGTGTCAGCTCTATTATATCATCTTACCACTCAAGCAATACCTACACACACATATATATATATATATATATATATATATATATATATATATATTGATATAAACACAATAAAAGAGCAATGGATTCATGCCATCTCTTTATCCATATATATATATATTTTTTTAAGGATAAAAACTTATGCAAACCAATAAATCTCTTCAAAATGGTGCATTAAGCTGCTTTATGATCCTGTTGATCCTATCTATTACTGAGGTTCAGCTAGTTTTTTGTTTTTATTTCTGGGTTACATTTGGGTTGTCACAGTAGTATTTTTATATTGTTTTATTTTCCTGTCTTTCGCTTTGTTGTTATGATTGTGGGTCTTTGTTTTGTTGATCGGGGGGAAGTAAATATAATTGGAAAATTAGAAAAATTCAATTATAGTCGGAAAAAAGAATAAACAGAACAGAAATTATTATTTATTTTTCTTTAATGGAGAGCCGTTTGCTCAAATCCCAAACACACCAGGATTCTGATGCAACAATCTTTGCCAGAACATCTGTTTTGGTTCCCAAACATGAGCTGCTGTCTAATAATGTGTTACTAGTTTCATACGTTCAGAATCAGACTCAACATTCACTTCTTCTGCGATCTCTGAGATTTCTTTTCTCATTCTGATGAATGTCCAGTGAATATCTCGAGCAGCTGTCCATGACCAAGTTGAGAGAATTCCTTCCAGGCTTTCCATAAGCGAAAGTGTGACTGCGAGGGTCCCGAGTGTCCGCACACCCAAAGGGGCGCCTCGCCATCCGAAGGGGATTCGATGTGCGACTTCATTTTTGCCGGTCCGTGGACGTGGACGGGGAAATGGAGAACTTCCAGGAGCTTTGAGAAAGTCGGTTTGCCGCGAAAAGATCAAAACGTTTCCTCGTTGCGATTCCACGTCGACTCCAGTCCGCACGGAAAGTGTAACTGAGGCTCAAGATATGTGCATGGTAATATTGCACCTCATGTTTGATCAAAGGCAAGGAAAAACGGAGCAAATGGGATGAGGTGTGTGTGTGTGTGTGTGTGTGTGTGTGTGTGTGTGTGTGTGTGTGTGTGTGTGTGTGTGTGTGTGTGTGTGTGTGTGTGTGTGTGTGTGTGTGTGTGTGTGTGTGTGTGTGTGTGTGTGTGTGTGTGTGTGTGTGTGTGTGTGTGTGTGTGTGTGTGTGTGTGTGCACACACTGATTATCCACCCACATTGCGTTGCTGCTTGCCAAGGACACGGTTCTCCTAGGCTTCTGTACAGTCGCACACTATAGCCGTATATGCATGCTCTCAATCTGTCAAGGTTACACAATGGGGACTCGCACAACTCATACACATGTATGGCCCCACAAAAGTGGAAACGCACACCACGCGAGCCTCCATAATTACTTTAGTCCATTTGGTGCCAAACAAACATTTGCCTTTCAAATATTCCCAGGTTCTTCAGGGTTTTTTCTTCCAGCGACATTGTGTTTGTTCCAGAGACATCCATCACGCACACACAGGCCTGTAACGTCCTTTTACTGTGTTTGTGTTGTTTTGTGTTTTTACAAACAACACACATTTAGCTAAATCATAAGGCTTTTAAAAAAAACTGTTGCATTGGGAATTGATATGCTTTATTACTTTACATTTAGCTGAGGCTTTTATCCAAAGAGACTTACATGCTATACAGTTAACACCGCAACGGTGAGCAATTATGGACTAGCGGAGCAGGGGATCGAACCACCGATCCTCTGATTGAAAGACAGACCTGCTAACTACTGACCCACAGTCTCCCTTCACCACCTTTTGTACATGCAACCCATCCTCATCTGGCCATCGTGGCTCGTCATAAGATTTGATACAGTTGCAACAGTTTCTGAAAAGTTGCCACATTTCTTTTTAAGAGCTACAATTTGTGATACAACAATGACACAATAAATGCCTTAACCTTAACAAAATAAAACCGCCTGAGCGGAGCTGCTTTTCTGTGGCAGACACACACTTTTTTTTTTCTCTGTTATATTATGTCGTGGTTCGGTCTTTATAATCCCTAAATTGTGTGTTCAGTGGAAGCTTTACAATGACATGAAAATAGCCATTTAACCCAGTCCCAGTAATGGAGGTTGCTGCTGAAAACATTACAGCGCACTCAACCAAAATGTTCCTATCTGCCTTTCATAGTCCCAAGGTTGTACAACCAAAAAATGAAAAAGAAAAGGAGATTATTGTTGCATGTATTCTTTGCTCGTCTGAGAACACTGTTCTTAGTATAACGGACTTGAATAGGGAGATGGGCTCGGGGGGGAAATAAGAGATTTTTAAGAGATCTAAATGGCTCGGGTGGCATGCTTTTGTTGAAATCTTTTTTTTTCCTCCTTTTTATAGTAAAATCTCAGGAAAATATATGCTCTTTCACTCCCTTTCTCTCACTCGCACTCTGTGTTTCTCAAAGTGACACAGTGTGTGCTGTAATTGCTTGTTGATTGCTTCCATTTGTTGGGCCAAAGGCATCAGCGTGTGTGTTATTCACTCACATCAATACAGACACGTACACACACACACACACACACACAGAGGAAAGCAGCATGCTATGGGACTGACATCTGAATGGAGGGGCGGTGGGAGGGAGGGAGGGAATGAAGGAGGTGTTGGGGCCCGAGCTGCTAAATGCTTTCCGAAGACCGGAGTGGGAATTTGTCCTGATTCAGTCAATAGGCCTCCGATTCAGCTCATTTGAAAAGGTGTGTTTTTGTGTGCGTGTTACCTTCTGTATTCTGCAGCTGCTCGGCTGGCTAAATGGATTCTGTCCCTTCTTTAAAATGATTCAAACAAACAGTATATAGGGAACGATAAAATATAACATCGTATTGTTAATTAGGAGGTCTAGGAACAACTGGTAATGGCTGCAATTAACGTCTCTTTTACTGGCCTGTATATAACTATTATACAACATGTGGCACCAGAAGAGATTTTCAGAAATGACCTGGACATGCTCGCTTTTTTTTGGATCCAGCTGATAAGCATTTTTCTATAAGATGGATAATTGGAGACTTTGTTTGTTTTTTTCTCACTTGAGCTCTTCTTACTTATTCTGAGTCGGTTATTAGAGATTTATCCGTCCTCTGCCAGCCGTCCAATCCCAGTGGAGGACGGGGGCGGGAGACAGATCCACAAAGACGTGATCAAATGTCTTTTATTATGAGACTGTTGTGGTCTTATTTAGTATGTTATGCAATAGTCTTTACTGTAAAAGAATGTGAATGTTTGCCGTGATTGTGTTGAGTTGTTTCAACGTTTTGCCTACCATTGAACTTCAGTGTGAGGGCATGCAAATGTTGGAATATATGTGTTTTTACATATGCATTTATGCAGGCTTATCAACCCCAGTAATTGTTTGTCTGTGCCTGATTGCTTAACGTAGCCTGTCATTAGAAATATTAGAAGCCTGATTCAAAGAAACCCACTACAATCTATATGGAAATTCAGATGCATAATTTCAGGCTACGGGCTAAAGCCATGTTTGGACTTTTCTTTTTCTTTCCTCTCTTTCTTACTCCCATGCTGTTTAGGGGTCTCAACTTCATCTCTTTTTCATCCCATGTTCAGTTCAAACACACGAGGAAAAGAGAGACCTCGGTTCAGAAGGAGTTATTTAGTGGCACGTGGGATTTAATGCTGGTGATTGGATCCACCGCGCTCCTTTAAACTGCAGCTTATCACAGTATCGCACATTCCCATCCCACAGTTTGTCAAGACGGAGGACTGACTCATCCAGTCTGGGTAGGATTGATCACTTTGACTTGATAAACGACACCAGTTGCTTTGTTAGTTACTTTAGCTTCTCATTTAACAAGCTGTGGGACGCTTATCTCCCATTGTAAATTACATGTTAACACCATTTGAAACCTTGTGTTTACTTATTGATTTGTGTTTGGGAGTTAAGGAGCTTTTATCTTGAGCAATGTAAGTTTACTGGTTTATCCACGTGTCCAAGGGAAATCCAGTATATCTCAAATGACACCATGGTACAAAATGTGCTTTACTGAAACCATTAGAAGCATTTTATAAACTGGTTATTTCCATTGTGTTATCTTGTTCCATTTATTACCTCCAAAGAAAATTAACAATTCAGTTTTGCTGTTAAATCTGTCTTTACGATCAGTTTCAGTTTCCATTTTTCTTTAAATGGAACCAAATTTGCGCTTTTTGAGCAACCCAGTCAGGGTATCCCATTTTTTGCACTATTCCTGGAAAGTCCATTTTTACAGAGACACGGTTGTTAAACCCAACACCGTCGTGCTTCCCAAAATAAAGAGGTCCAGTGCCGGCGTTTGGTTGACCCATCTATCTCTCCATCTGTGTGGGAAACCACCAGAGGCTAATAAAACCAGCCTGACCTTTCACTCCACATCTGCCTTCTATCTGTAAAGTCAGCAATCACCAAAGAATCTCAGGAAGAATTACTTGGGAATGTTGTGCATATAGTGTGTGTTGGCATTAGGGTCGGGCTTTGGGTTTCCAAGAACCCGTCCAGTAGATGAGGTTGCACATATTTACTCAGAACCAACTTTCTGTTTGCTTTCTTTAACCTGATGAAAGAAATACTGAAAACAAACACACTTAACTAATTTAAGGTATATTTTTCCACTTACTGGTGTCACTTCATTGAAGGTGTTTGATCGTTAAAATTCAGTAAAATTCAGTAAAATAACAGTATTTCTCTGCAGAAACTTTGAGTGATATCACTTTATTGAAGGTGGTTGATTATAAACATTCAGGGAAAAAATGTAAAATAACAGTATTTCTCTGCAGAACTTTGAGTGATATCACTCTATTGAGGTTGTTTGATCGTAATAATACAGGAGAAATCTGTAAAATAAGTGTTTCACTGCAAAAGTTTAATGAAAATATCCGTTAATTTGTGGTTTTCGTCCATTATTTGAATTAAGATAGTTTACCTTCATTTTAAGATGTTTTTTTTACAGTGTAATGCTATTTTTCAATCTAGATAGTGTTTTGTGTGAGTAACCTAGTTTTGGAGATATTGGACGTATGTATGCATATATACTATATGCTATATGGCATTTGGCTTGTGGTGCTCAAAGTACCAAAAACTATTTATTTCCAGCTATTATGAGCCAGAAAACATGTATTTTTTAGAGTCCCTTTAGGTTTCCTGAAAAAATAGTGACTTACTGTATATAAACAAGAGTTTTACGATAAAGTGTTATGTGAACAAGTTATTTGATTTCATACCGTAAGGTGTGCACATAAACATAGTCCAAGACTTGGAGTGGTAGTAACTTTACACTCAGGGCACAAGCACATGTTTTAAAATGGGCAAAAACACACACACACACACACACACTGCACACACATACTGCACACATGGCCCTGTAAATGAGCTGTGTGTATAGGGCCAACTGTGGGAGCACGACTGTAAAGGCTTTATTCTCATTAAAGCGGAGTTACAAAAACTGGGGCACAGTAGTGGGTGAAAGTGATATATTAACGGACTGTAGGTGTGTGTGTGTGTGTGTGTGTGTGTGTGTGTGTGTGTGTGTGTGTGTGTGTGTGTGTGTGTGTGTGTGTGTGTGTGTGTGTGTGTGTGTGTGTGTGTGTGTGTGTGTGTGTGTGTGTGTGTGTGTGTGTGTGTGTGTGTGTGTGTGTGTGTGTGTGTGTGTGTGTGTGTGTGTAAAGAAGAAAGAAAGAATTTACAGTCTAAATGAAGGCAGTAAAAGTAGTGACAGCGAGTGTGTTTATTGGTCTTTTTAGCCGAGTTGTATTCTTAGTATGTGTTCGTGTGACTGATTATTCCCATGTTGTCCCAGGTTTCTTGACATTTATGTAAAAATATCAGAGAAGTGTAGGCTACTGTAACCATCAGGGTATTTGAAAGTACCTTTTTCTCTGCCCTTTAATTGTTGAGATTTGTTCCCCTTTCGCTACAGTGTTTTGATTGTAGCTGCTAGTTTTTTAACAAGGATTTCATATCGCTGCAGCAGCGCCGCTGTGAGAGTTGTATGAACGGAGCCACATCATTACTCACTGCTCTGTCAAAGCACCCGGGACAGTTTGTGGAAATAAAGGAGAGAATAACGGAAAGATAAAGGAGAGAAAAACTCACCTTCACACACTGAAGGAGAGAAAGTGAGACAAAAGAACCGAAGCGAACGCCTCAAAAGGAATGAGCGCAATATTGTAGAAAAGAAAACAAAGATCCTTTTTAATTGTGACACCTCGTCACATCGGTTCCCATGTTTAATTTTTTTGTTGTAATCTTTGGTGGAGTCATCTCTCAATGTGTTGCGTATAGATTAGTGTTTTTGTTGGTGTGCTGAAGGCTTGTTAATTGGCTGTTTGAGGCTAATAAATAGCTATAATTAACGGGTGTTGTAAGGTGAGACAGGGATGGAAAAGCTGTGGCGAACCAGCCACGGGAAAAACAATGGAATATAATGTGGAAAACTTCACCTGCAACGTGTGTTCATCGGCACGTTTTGATTAATTAGGTAGCAATATAAATGTTATTGGTATTAAAACCAAGAAGGGTTTCCTGTTGCCTGATTGCTGTACAACACATCTAATGAGAGCACCTATGAAAGGACTTAAATATAACTTAAGTATTTATTCTTATTTGTATGTCGACCTTTTTCTTTATTTTAAACCAGTTCCTTAACTTAGCAATATCAAATTGACCTCAAATAAATGAACTTGTCTTTTTTAGGCTGACACAAATATATTATTAGAGGTCATAGTATATTACTGAATACTTTCATGCATATGTTTAAAAACAAGCAACAAAGAAATACAAATAAAAAAGCCTATAAGGAGGTGCCATAAACTGCAGTTCTTAAAACGGCCACTTGAGGCTTAAGATAAGATAAGATAAAATAAGATAATCCTTTATTAGTCCCGCAGTGGGGAAATTACAGGATTACAGCAGCATTGCTCAGTACGTAAAGATAAAAGAAATCAAGTAATATAAATAAACAGTAATAAACATAATAAAATAAACAAAATAAACAGTAAAGAAGAAATTGAATGTACAGTAGAATATTGAATATACAAATTACAAAATATTACAAAATATTGCACCAGAATGGATTAAAGTGACCAGAGTGATTAAAAAGTGTTCAAGTATTGAGAGTCCAGAATGTTTGTGGGCTACTGGGAGGTCAGCTTGTTGTGCAGCCTGACAGCAGCAGGGAGGAAGGACTTGCGGTACCTCTCCTTCATGCACCGGGGGTGAATCAGCCGGTGGCTGAAGGAGCTGTGCAGAGCTGCCAGGGTGTCCTGCATGGGGTGGGAGGCGTGGTTCATCAGGGATGAGAGCTTGGCCATCATCCTCCTGTCTCCCACCACCTCCACAGTATCCAGAGGACACCCCAGTACGCTGCTGGCCTTCTTTATCAGTTTGTCCAGTCTCCTCCTGTCAGCTGCCGTGATGCTGCTGCACCAGAAGACCACTCCATAGAAGATGGCTGATGCCACCACAGAGTCAAAGAAGGTCTTCAGGAGTGCTCCCTGCACCCCAAAAGACCTCAGTCTCCTCAGCAGAAAGAGTCTGCTCTGTCCCTTTTTATACAGTGCATGTGCGTGGTCGGACCAGTCCAGTTTATTGTTCAAGTGAACACCCAGGTACTTGTAAGACGTCACCATCTCAATGTCCAGTCCCTGGATGCTCAATGGTAAAGGAGGAGAGCGTTTGCCCCGGCGGAAGTCCACCACCAGCTCCTTGGTCTTACTGGAGTTTATCTGGAGGCGGTTCCGCTGGCACCATCCTAAAAAGTCCTGATTAAGTTCCCTGTACTTCCCCCAAAAGCGAGTCAATGCCCATAAACCAAGATGCTATCAGCAGAAATAAACATGTTTACAGCTGGGTACAACAACAATGTCTCTATAGCTAATAAAACAACTGTACACGGGGTGATTTATTTATATAACTCACCCTTTTGAATTATATTCATGCTTAAAACGTTGCATAATTGCGGGATTGTCCGGCTTCTCAAGTCGCTAGCCGTTAGCATTAGCTGCCAAGAAGGCACTTCATTCATGTTTTCTCCATCTTATGGTTAAAACTGTCCATGATCGATTGGGTCTATGTTGATGGATTATAATAAGTTAACGTCTTGGTCGTATCCTTTTTGAATGGTGCTCATTTACATCACAGTTGTAGTGCAGCATTGCATCACAAGCTCTGACCAAGGTGTGCGCTTGTGTTATTTATTCTTTTCTTTAATATCTGTAATTTCTTCTCTCTTTCACCTTCAGAAGTCTGTACATTTTCTTGTACACTGATTGGATGAAGACTCGATCGATTGAAACCCGAGACGTGCTCTCTACTTTTGTCTCCTATCTCTAACATTTCTTGCCGTCTCATCTTTTTCTCCCTTTGCTCATCTTCCCTCTTTCTTTCTTTCTTCCTTTCTTTCTTGAGCTTTCGCCGCTGCTCATCTCTCTGAGTGTTGACACGTGAGAAAGCCCGGACTTGTTAAGGCGAGTTATAGTCGTTTGAATTCTTGCCAGAGAAGAAAAATGGACTTTAAGCCCATTAAACGGCAAAAAGAAGCATCAGGGATTTCCTCTTTCTTTTGACAACAGCAGCTTGTTCTTTTAGAAAGGTGAATGTGCACAGGTGAGGCTCAGACGCTGGCTCTGATCTCGTCATGCAACGGTTCTGCTGTGTGTGTGTCTGTGGATTTAGCTGTGCCCGGGCTCTCCATCAGAAAAGTTATGCTTTCCTTCAACCCTCAAATTCATATTTCTTCACTTCTAAATCAATACTGTTGTTCAAACTCAGCTGGAAAGAGCTGCGGTCAGTATTATATGGTTTATACCCATGTCATTATATGGGTAATGATGCCTTCATTTCTGCAGCCTATAGCTTCAAAGTGTGCGTCTGCACGGGTCTGTGTCCGCACAGGTGCCAGGTGTGTTTTCATAGATCACACCCTTTTTGCGTTATAAGTGGTGTGTATATAAACCCCGTTTTGCTTATAAACGAGACCCCGGGACTGTAGGTTCTTCACTCAACGTTTCCCTCCCTTTGGTTACTCTCTTTACCTAATTAGCATGCTAATTTACATAATTTGCATAGATCAACTATCGGAAGCGTAGCAAACCCACGCACACATTTTTTAAATTAAAATGACCCAGACTTTCTACCCCCCACACCCCCTCTCTCTCCCTCTCTCTGGGTCTCTTTTCCATCTACTGTATCTCTGGCTGTCACATGTATTTCTGTCATATTGTTAAAATAGGTCCAGCTTTGAAGGGAGGAAGCGGCGCCCTGAGGGATCGTCAGACAACTTGATGACATGATGCTTCTGTTGAAAGAAAGCGGGGAGGATCAAATGCTTAATGGCCACCTGTGTGTGTGTGTGTGTGTGTGTGTGTGTGTGTGTGTGTGTGTGTGTGTGCGTGTGCGTGTGCGTGTGCGTGTGTGTGTTTCTTTTCTAAAAACGTACAATCTTATTTGAAGTCTTTCCAAGTGACGGTTTGAATGTTAGTATATTTCCATAGTGCGTAAAGCACTAAATGTAAATTCAGTGTGCTTTGCATGTAGTAGATGAAAAAAAACACAACATTTGTTAATAGTTTGTTAATATATACATTTAATCCCATAAAGTAACTTTTAAAATGTTATAAATTGAACAACTTGCTCTGCTCAAACAGGAAGATTGTAATAAGCTCAGGAGTTACTCTCCAAATAAGCAGATATACATGCTATGCATATATTTATTTAGGAGCGTAAAGATTTAGAGGACGCCCATGACTGTGATGCTGATAAATAAATGATGACTCGACTGTAAAAGGAAAGAAAACACATTTAGTTAGATGCAAGCTTTACAAGTCGGGTAACACAGTGTGTGTTGGAACGCACACAATGCAGTGCGTTATGTGCATTCATAGCATAGTAGATGAAGTCTTGCTTCAACAGGTTTTCTCAGCTCCCTTGTGATGCTCCGACGTCCCCTTTCTGACCCAACCTGTACGTCTCGTAGCTGTTGCAGCCGAATCTGTCTATGCAGGTGATTCCCTTGGCATTTGGCCTCAATTCCCATATATCGTTTGCTTTTATTCATACATCCACTATCTGTGCGGCTCACGACGTGTTTGTCCTCGCCGTCTCTCTCTCTCTCTCCCGCAGACCTTTTCATTTCCTCTGAGATTTAATGACTCATTTGACAAGAGGGCCCGGGAATAGAGAGTAGAGAGATGTAAAATAAAAGTGGGGAAAGATAAACAAGCTATACAGTCCATGTCAGACGCAGGTCTGCGCGAACGGAGAATGGCGAGAGATGAAAACAAAAGGGAGAAGAGACAAATAAATGAAGCGAGGCAGACCAGTTTCAGCCGTCTCCGCTCATGCAGAAGGGATGCGCTGTCTCGAGCACAATCTTTTCCAGGAACTCCAGCATAAACAAATTAAGTCAAAGTATCCCTACAGCTCTTTGTGTGCGCGTATCTGGAGATGTTAGTGCATCCGTTTGTGTTTCAACCCCTCTTTTTCGGTGTGTGTGTGTGTGTGTGTGTGTGTGTGTGTGTGTGTGTATCCAATGTCTGTATCACTGTGCATAGGCTTGATGTGCCTTTGACACACAGCGCCATGCATTTCCATGTGTGTGTGTGTGAGTGTTTAGTACGTTTTTGACTGCCGTACTCTGAGGCGCTGTGTGTGTGTGTACAAGTCACCGCGAGGCCACGTTGTAATCACATTGTTCGGAGAGTGTTTTTTCATCAGGACAACACATGTAGTGACAAGTCCTCCAGCGGAGACACAACCAGTGCATTTAATTCCCCGTCGGCAACTCCCATAAAGACTATAGGATAACTGTGTCCTCTGGTTAATGTGTTACCTTCCACACATCTGGCGCCCGTATGATAATTCATTAAAGTAATTAGGCACTGTCGGGTACTAACTGTGGGCCAAAGTGTCAGTTGTGTTTGGCGTGTGTTTTTTTGTTGTTGTTGTCGTCGATGATGTGACTATTTGTGGAGTTTGTAACTCTGCTTTTGGGCTCTTCCTGTTTGTGCAGCGTATATGAAATGTGCATAACCTCAGTTTGCATTGACAGCCAGCGCTCAAGGCCTTTGTTGAGCATGCGTGGCTCGTTTCTTTCATGTATATGAGAACGTGTTGCTGAACTGCTGCCGCACTTTTGGCCCACTTTTCTCTTCATGTTGTTAAACAATACACACCACTGGTCCCCTTGTGTGCAATGAACGCTTTATACTATTTATAGGGATGTTACCTGGCTGTGCTTTATTGAAATGAAGAGAAATGCCTTTGTTTGCGTTGTTAAAACAGTTTCCAGCAAAACTACTTTTTCTTTTCTCCCCTCGGCCGAGTACGCTGCCTACACTAAAGTTGTACCTGATAGGCCTCATCCAGCTGCGCTCCGGGCTCTTCCAGAGCACAGAGTGTGTTACGCGTCTGCGTGTTCACATGATGTTTTTATTATTTGGTTTCAGGCTTTAGAAAAAGTCAAAAGTCATTCAGTGGCTGCACCAGCTCGCTGTAAAATTATGTGATATGATAGGTTATTTCATGAGTAAATAACACTTTGCAGAGTGGTGTGTGGAACGCCTCCGGCCTTTTATTGAGGACACAAGTTGTTTATGTATCTAATGTACCATATATACGAGTGAATAACCTTTACTGGCAAGTACGTGTTGAATTGAGAACTGTGGAGGATTTGTAGAGGACACTAGTTTATTAATCTAATGTAGTATGGAATCATCTGCTTTGACCCGTTTATGGGCAAATGGCTGTTGACATCAGAGCGTGACAGTGTGTGCCCATTAGCAGGCCACTATATGGAGTTGGCAAAACTGCCATCGGCTTCCATTGGGTACATACAGTATGCTTGTTTATGCATCAAGTTCACCACAGGCCAATATGCCAGTTGATATGTTGTTGTTGTTGATTCATCCCGTGCCTATTTACAGATGTGTGTGGAGGCAAACATGGATTTGCTTTGACAAACGAGGTCGTATCAGCCTCTCAAGGCACTGGAAGGTCATCCACGTCGTTTCAAACCAGTGAAAGACGAGCGTGCACCCACGTTTCCATATACTGTATATTATATTAGTATATTTCATGCATTATCTTTCTCTGCATGCCATGCTTGCCCAGCAGGCAATCCTTGTGCGTTACCTCAAAACACGTTTTGCATTCACTCTGATCCAGGTTGAGATGTATTGAGATATAATTATAGTATAGACGGCCGCTGATCCTCATCTGTGGCCGGCTACAAAGTTATCAGAGTAATCCTGATGCAGCTACATCTGTAGCATCTGGATTGAACCGCATATGCAGCGGTAGTCCGTGGGGGCGACTGTGGCTCAGTGGTTAGCAAGTCGGTCTTTCAATCAGAGGGTCGGTGGTTCGATCCCCGGCTCCGGCAGTCTGCGTCGTTGTGTCCTTGAGCAAGACACTTAACCCTCATTGCTCACCGTTGCTGTGTCTGCGGTCTACTGTATAGCATGTAAGTCGCTTTGGATAAAAGCGTCAGCTAAATGAAATGTAATGTAATGTACACAGAGTAATGAGCCATACATGCATCATTTAAAGTGTTTCCCTGAACTGGACTGGACCGACACATTAACCCCGCCATGACCCTGTCATATGTCCATATTTTGTCATCATATTGAATTATGCGCTCTATTTAGAACAGTGTTTGTAGTTACTTTCAGCTTTCGCACCGATAAAGAGTAGCTTTAAATGCATAGAGCGTGCATGGGTCCTTTATGGATGAAAGTCAAGTGTGCAGTGAGATTGTTCCCTCTGGAAAACAATCAGCTTACGACTAATATACATCAAATAATGATGATTTTTTAAGAAATACTGTTATCAAGAATTATTTCCCACTTAGATGAAGTTTTCTGTCGCACAAGGGATAAAATGACAGATAATACAAATATTTTTAGCAGACATTCATTGTTCAAAACATCCAATAATAAATTACTAATGCGTATATGATGATTGATATTAATATATAACTTAAAAAGTAATATTTTCACTTTCCCTGCAAAATGGTCGTGGCAAAAATGACTTTTGCTTATTGCATCGTGTGTGTGTGTGTGTGCGTGTGTGTGTACGTGTGTGTACGTGTGTGTGTGCGCTGTGAACACGTGTGTGTTTGTCAGAGGTGATGGAGATTGAGAGTCCATCTCTGTACGTTATTTTGGATGGACCTTCAAAACCTACTCAATCCCCAGCCATGTGGCTTGTCACACACACACACACACACACACACACACACACACACCGGACATTTGTGAGCCTTGCCACTCAGCCATATGCCACCCAAGGGCCTGGCATCTGCTGCAACACAAACACACAGTAACAAGAGGCACGCGCTGAAGGAAACACTTTTTTTGTGCTGCGCACAAATGCATTTGCATGCATGCGCACACTCGCTTAGAAAAACACACACTGGGTAAAGCAGTCCTCATGTATACGCATGTATAACCTGGCACGTCTGTGCCTGTATATATGACTAAATGCAAAAACCAGTCTCTCAAACGTCAGCGGTCGGCGGCGCTGGACATGAAGTCCTGCAGCAGAAGAAACACACACTCTGAACACATGCAGGGTCACACTCAGGATTGTGTGCACACAAGCGCATGGGCTGGGGTCATGCGTATTCAAACGACGTTAAAGCCATTTAGATCGGCGCCTTATTTGCATTTCGCTCACAATGAGAGCGGCTCGGCCTGCCTCAGCTACACACACCTCCCTCATCTACACACACACTGCCCACATTTGCATTTGGCATCTCATGTATCTGCGCTGGAGGTTTACACTAATTTATTGACTGCTTTCTGCATATTTATGTATCTCCGGCATGTATCAATAAATACGGCAGCCACTCTTTACCTTATTAAAGTCTCCCAATAACACTTTCATTATACCCATCAGGCGGATTGCCACATACTAAGCATGCATTTTGCAAGTGGTTAGATGGGAAGCGTAAACAAGATGGTTGTGTGAGTGCATCCTGGGCTTCGGCGGCGGTGGGTGTGATTTACTGGTCCCGAGCGAGCGCTGAGGGATGGAGCTTTTTGTCTCTCCGGCTGATGACGGCTGCTTTGAACGGCACAGCTGTGCACGAGCAGGCCGGCCTCCTGAAGCTCGGTCTGATTACTACCTGCTCCCTTTGATTAATGTGCATTATGTCTGAGAGTGTGTGTGCGTGCACGTGCGCTCGTGCGCTCTCTGAGTCAATTCAAACTGATCTCCCCCCTCGCCCCTCCCACCCCTCCACCACCATAAATCAATCAACACCATTGAAGTGCTAATATCGGCCCCTTTTGTGAGCCATTTGCTAATTCAAGCCTCATCTTGCCGGAGCCAATCTGATTTACACTAATGAGGAGGATTTTGACCGCCATGTTTAGATTTGTTCTTGGCAGATTTTTTTTTTTGATATTTAAATCATTTGCACGCTCTGGTTTTCATCTATGTATTGAACAAGCGAAGGGAAAGAAGGATTCAGTGCATTGATTTCTTTCTGCAGGATGATTGACAGTGTCAGGCTGAGGATTGATCACGATTGTGAGTTTGAATTGGATGATTTAGACACAAGCCTGAGTGATATAATATATAATACCTTGATTATTGACGTTTGCTTGAATTGGACAGAGTCTGGGGCGACTGTGGCTCAGTGGTCAGCAGGTCTGATTTATAATCAGAGGATCGGTGGTTCAAACCCCGGCTCAGCCAGTCCGTGTTGATGTGTCCTTGAGCAAGACACTTGACCCTAATTGCTCACCGTTGCTGTGTCTACGTTCTACTGTATATCATGTAAGTCGCTTTGGATAAAAGCCTCAGCTAAATGTAATGTAATGTAAAGGACATTGTCACTAACATTTCCTTAAAATTGCTCTCATTTTTCCTTTCTGCCTAATATCTCACTTCTACTTTTGAATGCATTATATCTACAGTATAGACTGCGGCCCTTCTCAAATCTGCTCAATCTATGTATGCTAAACATATATGAAGCAGTCAGGCCAGCTGCTGGGTTATATTCGAGAAAAGGCCATTTCAAAAAAGAAACGTGCAACGCTGAAGTTGATGAAGTTTGACCTCCCTGTGTGTGCACCTCAGATCTTATTGGTCCGTACAGCCTCTTTCTGTCTGTGCGGAAAAGATCAATAGGACGCCTCGTGTGCGGCCGTTCTTCCTGTCCAAACCCATCCGCTGCATCTTTGACACATTCATACGTCCATACATAGCACCGCACATCACGCACACATCAGTGTGTGTTTGTGTCAGGCCCGTGGCCACCCGACAGCCGCGTTGCATTCATCTCCCCGCAACCTAGAAATACTGGGATGTTTTAAGCAAATTACATAATTGTGTCAGTAGATTATTCTTCGCGTGATTTGATGGGAAACCCTTTTCCAGCCTTTTTGTCTGCACGTCGGTTGTTATGAGCAGAGCCTTCGTGTTTGTGCGTTTCATTGTTGTGCCCTTCTGTCACATCCCTTGTCTCTCTGACACACAAATAGATTTGTACATCAGCCTTCACCTCGTGCTGTACTCACACATTGCCCATACATTGGTTAATAAGCGCACACACACACACACACACACACACACACACACACACACACACACACACACACACATATCAGTGTTGGTTAGTCAACTCTTTCAGACCCTGAGGCCAATAACAGACCCACTGCATTCATCTCTGCTTCATCACTGGCATAAACACTTCAATGACATGCCGTATTTATTTTTGCAACCTTCACAATATGTATATTTTTATTTAAAGAGCGTATTCAACCCATGATGCATGTATGTTGCCGTGAGAGCATGTAAAGGTTTAAGTGAAGACGCGTTGTCTCTTAACCGCCCCATGAATCTGCTTAAGCATATGTTATGTTGCCACCTGCATGCTTTGATTCACTAATAAAAAAACAAGCTTTTGGGCTATATTTACATGAGCAAGATGGATCCAGTCCATGCAGCACTTCCATGTAAGTGCAGTGCATCTGCTGTGGAGTGAGGATGCTCTTTGAAGGGGATGATGGCCAGGCTGTATTCAATTCAGTGTGAAAAATAGCTCTTAAGATGCAGTTGGATTATACAGTATACAATTTAAATGATGGATCTAAGCTTGTAAGTAGTTTAGATAATAGTGATGCGTTGGGAAGGTTGCATCCTGGCGTATTTCTAAATATATTTTAAAGATTGTTTTTTGGGGCATTTTTGACAGTTTTAGAAACGGAGAGTAGAAATGGTGGCAAAGAGACAGGTATTGATGCAGCAAATTTCAAAGGCTGTAATCGAACCCGGGATGTCGTGGTAGTGTAGCATGCAGTGTCACCATTCAACAGCGAAGGCATCTTTAAGTGGGACCTTTGACAACTGTTAGTGAGAGTAGGGACATCATGTATAATCCGCTTATCCTGTTTAGAGGCGCTGGAGCCGATCCCAGCTGTCATTGGGGCGAAGGCAGGGCTCACCCTGGACAAGTCACCATCTATCACAGGGCTCACATATAGACTGACAACCATTCACACCTACGAGCAATTTAGAGTCCAATTAACCTGAGCTGCATGTCTTTGGACTGTGGGAGGAACCCGGAGAACCCGCCCAGACCGGGATCCGAACCCCCGGCCCCTCTTGCTGTGACCACTCACCGCCGAGCAGTATAGCCCATATGTGGGATAATACGCCCAACACGGTTGATTCAAAGTGATTTACAACACAGAGATAAACAAAAGAAAAGTAAATGAAAGCAGATCTAATGTGGTAAAGATATGCAACGCGTGGGGTTATCTCGAAAATAAGATAAAATAAGATAATCCTTTATTAGTCCCGCAGTGGGGAAATTACAGGATTACAGCAGCATTGCTCAGAACGTAAAGATAAGAGAAATCAAGTAATATAAATAAACAGTAATAAACATAATAAAATAAACAGTAAAGAAGAAATTGAATGTACAGTAGAATATTGAATATACAAATTACAAAATATTACAAAATATTGCACCAGGATGGATTAAAGTGACCAGAATATTGAATATACAAATTACAAAATATTGCACCAGAATGGATTAAAGTGACCAGAGTGATTAAAAAGTGTTCAAGTATTGAGAGTCCAGAATGTTTGTGGGCTACTGGGAGGTCAGCTTGTTGTGCAGCCTGACAGCAGCAGGGAGGAAGGACTTGCGGTACCTCTCCTTCATGCACCGGGGGTGAATCAGCCGGTGGCTGAAGGAGCTGTGCAGAGCTGCCAGGGTGTCCTGCATGGGGTGGGAGGCGTGGTTCATCAGGGATGAGAGCTTGGCCATCATCCTCCTGTCTCCCACCACCTCCACAGTATCCAGAGGACACCCCAGTACGCTGCTGGCCTTCTTTATCAGTTTGTCCAGTCTCCTCCTTTCAGCTGCCGTGATGCTGCTGCACCAGAAGACCACTCCATAGAAGATGGCTGATGCCACCACAGAGTCAAAGAAGGTCTTCAGGAGTGCTCCCTGCACCCCAAAAGACCTCAGTCTCCTCAGCAGAAAGAGTCTGCTCTGTCCCTTTTTATACAGTGCATGTGCGTGGTCGGACCAGTCCAGTTTATTGTTCAAGTGAACACCCAGGTACTTGTAAGACGTCACCATCTCAATGTCCAGTCCCTGGATGCTCAATGGTAGAGGAGGAGAGCGTTTGCCCCGGCGGAAGTCCACCACCAGCTCCTTGGTCTTACTGGAGTTTATCTGGAGGCGGTTCCGCTGGCACCATCCTAAAAAGTCCTGGTTCAGTTCCCTGTACTCCCTGTCATCATCGGCAGAGATGAGGCCGACGATTGCAGAGTCATCAGAGAACTTTTGCAGGTGGCAGTTGGCAGAGTTGTGTTTAAAGTCCGAGGTGTAAATGGAGATTGACACCCGATCTGACTCGCACTCCCGTATCCGCACATACTGTGGACGGTTGGTGAGGTAGTCCAGGATCCATGCAGTGAGGTGGTGGTCCACCCCGGTCTGCTCCAGCTTGTCCCTCAGAAGCAAATGCTGAATGGTGTTTAAGGCACTGGAGAAGTCGAAAAACATGACCCTCACAGTGCTTCCAGCCTTTTCCAGGTGAGAGAGGCATCTCTGTAGCAGGTAGATGACGGCGTCATCCACCCCGATGCCAGGTTGGTAGGCAAACTGAAGTGGGTCCAGGGATGAGCTCACCAGGGGGCAGAGATGGGCAAGGACCAGCCTCTCCAGGGTCTTCATCAGGTGGGATGTTAATGCCACCGGCCTGTAGCCGTTGAGGTCCTTGGGCCGCGGGGTCTTTGGTACTGGCACCACGCAGGATGTCTTCCATAGCTGTCGTACTTTCCCCAGCCTCAAGCTCAGGTTGAAGATGTGCTCCGCTATCCCGCACAGCTGGTCTGCGCAGGATTTTAGGAGCCTTGAGCTGATGCCGTCTGGACCTGTGGCCTTCCTCACCTTGATCCTCCTCAGTTCCTTCCTCACCTGGTTAAGGATCACACTGGGGGGAGTGGAGCTGTGAGGTGTTGGAGTGGGGGTGGGTTGCTGGTCATGGAGTGTTGAGTCGTAGAGGTGTGGAGGGGAGCCGAGTGCTGCGAAAAGGGGGGAGGTGGAGGGGGGGAGGGTAATCCACAGGGGGTGCGGACGATGGGGGTTGCAGCAGCAGGGAGGAATGGGTGGATGTCTGATCAAATCTGTTAAAAAATATGTTCAGATCATTCACCCACTTTGGTCCCTCTCAGGCTGTTGGTTGAGTCCCTTGAACCCAGAAATGGCCTTGAGGCCCTTCCAGACCCCGCTGGTGTTGTTCTGCTGCAGCTGGTCCTCCATCTTCGTCCTGTAGACGTCTTTCCCCTCCCTGATCTTCATCCTCAGCTCCCTCTGCACAGTCCTCAGCTCCTCCTTGTTGCCAGATCTAAAGGCCCTCTTCTTCTCCTTGAGGAGGGACTTTATCTCTGGAGAAATCCAGGGTTTACCATTTGAGAAACACCGTACAGTCCTGGTGGGTACGGTGTTCTCAACACAGAAGTTAATATAATCCGTGATGCAGTCAGTGAGACCGTCGATGTCTTCCCCATGGGCATCACTGAACACCTCCCACACAGTGGACTCAAAACAGTCCTTCAAAGCCTCCTCGGCTCCATCGGACCATCGTCTAACTGTGCGGGTCACAGCTGGCTGCTTCTGTGCAAGAGTTGTGTACACAGGCAGGAGGTGCACCAGGTTGTGGTCAGATCTGCCCAGGGGGGGAGCGGTGATGATGAATATGCCTCCTTGGTGTTGGCATAGAGGAGATCCAGTGTTTTATTGTTTCTGGTGTGGCATGTCACATACTGGGTGAATGTGGGCAGAGTGGAGGACGGTGGGGCATGATTAAAGTCACCAGAGAGAAGGAGGAGGGCATTGGGGTGTTGTGTCAACAGCCTGCTTGTCGCCGAGTGGATGACGTCACAGGCCGCTTCAGCGTCAGCAGAGGGGGGGATATACGCAGCCACCATGATGACGTGCGAGAATTCCCTCGGTAGATAATGTGGTCTCATGCCAACAGCTAACAGCTCAATGTCCGTTGTGCAGGTCTGCTCCTTAACAGTGATGTGCCCAGAGTTACACCATCTATCATTAACAAACACTGCCAAGCCTCCTCCCTTCCTCTTACCGCTCTCCGTTGTCCTGTCCGCCCGTATGATGTGGAAGCCGCCCAGCGTAGCGTGTGTGTCCGGAGTTAGCTCGGTTAGCCAAGTCTCCGTGAACACCATGAGGCTACACTCCCGGTACTCCCTCTGATGGCGAGTCAGCGCCGTTAGCTCGTCCATCTTGTTGGAGAGAGACCTCACGTTTCCCATGATGATGGAGGGCAGGACGGGTTTGTAGCGTCTTCTCCTGGCGCGACGTTCCGCCCCCGCTCGGCATCCCCGTTTCTTCCTCCTCAGCTCGCGGGGAACATCAGAAAATCACAACATCAGAAAATGACACGAAATGTAAGGAACGAGTCCGTCCGGCATATGATACTGAACTCATGAATACAAGTTAGCATAACGTAGCTTCCTTCTGACTGAGGAGGAGCATTAACTTCCATGCTCTTTACTTTTGGACGCGTTTTACCACTTTACATTGTTTTTCTTGCTGAACTTGCATGAACGCTCCAAATGCCTCTTGGGTGTCTTGCCTTTCAGTATACATTATTTTTTTGTCACCTCCAGCTTACAGTCTTCCCATAGGGAGCTGCATTCTGTGGATTTCATGCTTCCCTTGCCGCGTGACCTTTCGTACATACACACACACACACGTGATCTCTACTGTCAGCGCTTTCCAACCCAATGTTCTCTCCATGCTGCACTGTGTCTATACCAGTAATAGCCCAAGGCTTTGCAGACTTAACTCCTCTACTTTTCTTCCTGCTCACTTCTCCCTATAGGAATGTAACATTTCCACAGTGTCCCTTTCCTTGCATCAAGATTTCCCGTCAGCAATTTCTCCTCCTGCTTCCTCTTTTTGTCCCGTAGAACCGCACCGACCACAGCGTGGCTCCGGCCCACGACGGCCAGTCTGAATTCTTATGAATTCCTTATGTTCCCCAGGAGTAAACACCACATAGATACTTGTTTATCTGCCTGTCACTACTTTCACTTTCACTTCTGGACATGTTTTCTGGTCCAACAATAAGACAAGACAGTAGAGGTTTACCAATGTTCACTGCTAGTAAAAAGCATGTTCAGATTTAGACAATAAGAAGTCTGATTTAGTGTGGAATAATGCAACTTTGTAGCAAATTAATAGAACCTTAAAGTTGAGTTTTTAGACCTTTATAGCGACGCATGATCTTGACATTGTTACAAGTGATGTTTCTGGTCCACAGACCTCCCTGTCACACCTGTGGTTACTGTCTAATAGAGCAAAAAGGGAAAAAATAAAACATCATAAATGAAACCGCAGGAAGAAATCAAATGCATAAAGAAAATCAAATCGTTATTTTTCTTCCTTTCCATACGTCCTTGGATCCTCTGTTGTCTGTGTTGTCCTTGGGTACCTGAGTTAGTCTGAGAGAGAAACAGCAGAGTACTTGACAGTCCATCATGGCACCACTTCAGAATGTACCATCAGCGGAACATATGAAGAGCACCCTGAGCCGTGCACGTGCGCACGTGCACGCCTTGTTCACACATTGTCCACACATTGTCTACCATTGTCCAAACATTGTCCACACATTGTCTACACATTGTCTACACATTGTCCACACATTGTCTACACATTGTCCAAACATTGTCCACACATTGTCTACACATTGTCTAAACATTGTCCACACATTGTCTACACATTGTCTACCATTGTCCAAACATTGTCCACACATTGTCTACACATTGTCTAAACATTGTCCACACATTGTCTACACATTGTCTACCATTGTCCACACATTGTCCACACATTGTCTACACATTGTCTAAACATTGTCCAAACATTGTCTACCATTGTCCAAACATTGTCCACACATTGTCTACACATTGTCTAAACATTGTCCAAACATTGTCTACACATTGTCTACCATTGTCCAAACATTGTCCAAACATTGTCCACACATTGTCCACACATTGTCTACCATTGTCCAAACATTGTCCACACATTGTCCACACATTGTCCACACATTGTCTACACATTGTCTAAACATTGTCCACACATTGTCTACACATTGTCTACCATTGTCTACACATTGTTCACACATTGTCTACCATTGTCCAAACATTGTCTACCATTGTCTACACATTGTTCACACATTGTCTACCATTGTCCAAACATTGTCTACACATTGTCTACACATTGTCTAAACATTGTCCACACATTGTCTACCATTGTCCAAACATTGTCCAAACATTGTCTACACATTGTCCAAACATTGTCCAAACATTGTCCACACATTGTCTAAACATTGTCTACACATTGTCTACACATTGTCTAAACATTGTCCAAACATTGTCCAAACATTGTCTACACATTGTCCAAACATTGTCCAAACATTGTCCACACATTGTCTAAACATTGTCCACACATTGTCTACACATTGTCTAAACATTGTCCACACATTGTCCACACCTTGTCCACACATTGTCTACACATTGTCTACACATTGTCTACACATTGTCCACACATTGTCTACACATTGTCCACACATTGTCTACACATTGTCTACACATTGTCCACACATTGTCTACACATTGTCCACACATTGTTCACACATTGTCTACACATTGTCTACACATTGAGACGCTACCTGAACGCCACACTGCATGTCTTCTTCATTTCCAACTACTTCCTTCTTTACGTACCTTTTACATTTAGTCTTTTCCATCAACACACTGCTGCTTCCCCTCCGTCTCTTCCCCTCTTGACAGCACACACAATTCTCCATACCTTATCGGTTTTCCAACCAAATCCGCAATCACTTTTTATCACCATTTTATTTGGATTTGCACAATTGCTAAAAGTCAGGGAAAAAAAGAGCAAGGATGGCAAGATAGTACATGCATCAAAGGTCATGAGCCGGCTTTTAACCCAATCAAGCATTAGGAGTGCATGATCCTCGCCTTATCCCACACAGCCACCAGGATGGCCTTGCAGCTCATGCTTTTCCCCCCTTATCAAAACACATACATACATTTCTGTCATTCTTATAGGACGACTGGAGGGCTAGCCTTGAACGGCAATCAGACGCATTCGCTAGATATGCCTCCCTATGCATGTATGATTTGTTGTGTCTTCAGGTGTGGCCTCCAGTGATAATCATAATCATACGGCTATTGCCAAGGCATTAGTTTCAGCTGCAATTATAGATCCATGTGGATGTATAGATGTGGGCATTACACATGCGTTTTTCTTACGCTCTCTCTTCCTCTGTCTTACACACACACACACACACACACACACACACACACACACACACACGAATACGAATTACACACACACACATGAATTACACACACCAAGGCCTCCGGGCCCACAGGGACATAACGGACAATCAGTCTGACAATTACAGCTGAGCTCTGATTGATGCTGCAGTTGCTAACACACACACAATTTCAGACACAGACGCCGCAATGCCGAGGGCTTGATCCCGAGCCCCCCCCCCCCCCCCCCACACACACACACACACACACACACACACACACACATATTCTGTCAAACAAGCACCTCAGTGGATGAATAAATAAAGGAGTATGGGATGTTCTTTACGATCACTGTGGCGACGTGAGATATGATGTACATTTTTATCCAGAGGAATGAAACACATGATCAATCAACGGGATCGAACCGTTATCAACACGTGTTGTAGGCCAAAGGGGCGTTAGTTCCACGCTCTGTCTGAGGTGAGATTTGATATATCTCCTGTAACATACAAATATGAGCCTTTTTTTAAATCATTTCTTAATTTATTTCATGTGTATTAACAATCTTAAGTAATTGTGTCCAGTTCATATTTCTATTTATTGCAGTAATTGATGTTAGAACTGATGGATACTTGATTCTAGTCAGAGATATACTCCATAGCACTTTCTCATCTTTGCTCTCAGGCGTACATTTGCATTATGTGTATTAGATGTTTACGGGATTGTGTGTCCGTGTGTGTGCATGTCATGTATTTTAGTCACTAATATTTCAGACGCTTTCATTCTGCGTTTTCTGCCATGTCTCTATTTTGATGTGATTCATTCCAGCATCTGAGACACTAAACAGCCTGCAGGCTACTGTCACAGGCGTGTGTGTGTGTGTGTGTGTGTGTGTGTGTGTGTGTGTGTGTGTGTGTGTGTGTGTGTGTGTGTGTGTGTGTGTGTGTGTGTGTGTGTGTGTGTGTGTGTGTGTGTGTGTGTGTGTGTGTGTGTGTGCATGCATGCATGTGCATGTGTGTGTCTTTGTATGTGTGTGTGTGCATGCAGGAGACATCTATCTATCTCTTTTGACAAACTAGATCTGTCACTGGTGGCAGGATACACATTCCTCTCTGTTGGAAAGCTGAAATTGATGAGGCAATCATCAATTGTGTCTGATTTTGCGTTACTGTTTTGTGTACATACTGTCGAGGAGCAGCGCTTGTATAATGATCTTCAGGTTTTAAAAATAGAAACGCATCAATCAGCTTTAGACAACTTGTGATTCTTTACTCTTTTTTTCAGTTTCACTCTTAATATGTCCCTTTTCTCTCTTTTTTAAAATACATTTTGTTAAACTTAGTCATTTTGTTACAGTTGTGGTGTATCGAAAATTATATATTTTTAAAGGGACATATTTTTGCTTGCTTAGCTGTAATGCATCCATCGTTATTCAGTGTGTGCGGTATGTGGACAATGACTCATGGATATTGGATATGTAAATGAAATGCAGTATGAGCGTCATGCTGATTTACATCCATATTGGATTAACGCTCAAGCGATTGTGAATCCGATGTATAAGAACACGTGTTATGGATGCATTGCGTTGTCTTTTTGGATGACGTTTGAGGTTTTTGTCAACATGCAGCACCATGAGAACCAAACCTGCACCAACATTGAGAAATCCTTGTGCAAAGAAAAGTGTAAACAGGTCCCGTGCTAACCTTTGCATGCTTGTCATTCTTTCTTCCAACCCATGAAACCTCAGTCCCTGTTTGAGCGAGTACGTTGTGTGAAAACCAATAAACTGTGATTAGTCTAGTGGAGGATAGTGAGGGTGCCATTCTTTCTTCTTGGAAAGCTACATGTGCCAGTAAAAAGCTCCCGTTAGCTAGCGTTGGGTGAAGTTTGGAAAGGCTGAAGAAGGCCTGCAGGCGGCTGTAGATTTGATGCAGGTGCAAAAGCCTCTCGTATAGGGGGGAGGGGGGAGGGGTGAGGGGTTGGCTACGAGAGCCAGGAAAGCATTAGATGTCTGGTGTATCGCCTCAAGACACACAAACACAGACCTGGTGAGGCTTCAGTGTGTGTTGAGGTGGTGTATTAGGTTAATTGTTATTAAACTAGCCTAAGAGAGGCTCGCTATAGTGGCTGTTGGGGTCTGGTAGGTTTGAGGCGTTCTCTTTTTTATTTTTTTGTCTGTCTATGTGTGTGTGTGTGTGTGTGTGTGTGTGTGTGTGTGTGTGTGATTTAGTTAGTTTTGTCGGGTCTGCGTGTATAAGTGTGCTTTTATGGTGCTAATAATGTATTTTTTTGTCTGTCTTCCCTTATATCTCTAGTCTCTTTTGGCTTTGCTCTCTCTCTCTCTTTGTCAAACACACACAAACAGACAGACAGACAGACAGACAGACAGACAGACAGACAGACACCACACACACACACACACACACACACACACACACACACACACTCTAACACTCACAAACAGACAAACCAGCAATGAGACATAATTGAAGGCTCCAGCAATGAGTTCTCAAACCCGGACATGAGCACATTGTGTTCCCTGGTCTCAAAGTCAATGGGCTTTTGGTTAGAGGCCTAAAAAAATAAGTTGTGTGGTTAATATTTTGTTCAATGACGTAAAATATGTCAATAAATATGCCACAATTTTGAAGCTTTTAGGTGTCTTAAAGGCTAAATGAGACTTAATGGCATCACGCCGAGCACTCTTCCATCTTTAGCTCAGTGGTGTGAAGTCATGTGACCATGGTGGTGTTTGTTGATTGTCTTTTGATCGCATTCATGCTTCAAAAATCATAAAAGTGGTTCATTAATGAAGATTATTTTATAAGTATATCATAAACGTTTGTTTTGCCACAGAACTCATTTTCTGCAATAACCCAAAATCCCATATTTCATCCCTGCAGCCCTCATTGTACCTTGTATCAGATCTCACTCCTTCATGCATCCTCTTCTTTCTGTTCATCATTCATCCGCTCATAATCTCCCACAGAAACGTAATGTTCATGAAGTCTGAAAGTGACTCTTATAGCACAGTTCTGCTCTCTCTGTTCCCTGGTGCTAAATAAATAAAACAGCAGTTTTTCTCCAAGCTTTGATTGCATTGCATTTACTGGCTCTTATCTCAAAAAGGTGGGTGAATAACGGCATATTATACACATATTTGTATAAAACTTGTATGTTCCAGAGTGGTTGTTGAAACATGCCAATCACTGTAAAACACTGGTGATGTAAATCATGCTCCTCGTATCGGCCCTCAGGGAGTCAATAATTAGTCTTTCTATTGTGTGAGAGGCACAGAATGGAAGTACTCAGGAGAACACAGAATGGAAGTACTCAGGAGAACACAGAATGAAAGTACTGAGGAGAACACACAGAATGAAAGTACTGAGGAGAACACAGAATCAAAGTACTCAGGAGAACACAGAATGAAAGCACTGAGGAGAACACACAGAATGAAAGTACTCAGGAGAACACACAGAATGAAAGTACTCAGGAGAACACACAGAATGAAAGTACTCAGGAGAACACACAGAATGAAAGTACTGAGGAGAACACAGAATGAAAGTACTCAGGAGTACACACAGAATGAAAGTACTCAGGAGAACACAGAATGAAGGTACTCAGGAGAACACACAGAATGAACTACTCAGGAGAACACAGAATGAAAGTACTCAGGAGAACACAGAATTAAAGTACTCAGGAGAACACAGAATGAAAGTACTCAGGAGAACACACAGAATGAAAGTACTCCGGAGAACACAGAATGGAAGTACTCAGGAGAACACAGAATGAAAGTACTCAGGAGAACACAGAATGAAAGTACTCTTAGTTTTCTTTTTTAAACCTTAATGTATATTCACATATGCAGAAGACGTTGATGCAAATCATGTTTTGTGTGTTCTCTCCTTCGCACACCCACCGAGGTGTCTGGGTAAAGATGCCATCTGCCTTTCAGACACACACTTGTGTTAACGGCACCAGTGTGTGCGTTCGGTCCGGGCGAAGCTGGAGCCAACTTTTCCTTTACAGTAACTCATTGTCTCTCAAAGTTAAAACCCTTCATATCAGTGTGTTCTTTCTCTTTGTGTGCGCACAGTCAACATTTCACGCTAACAAAACCACATTAGTTATTCTAAATCATGTGTTTTATCTTTCACCAATAATTGATCTGACATCGTAGATTGTCGGAGCCGGTCATATCGGATCGGGAAGCCAGCGGCAGGTTGACGTGGCGTCGCTTTTATTTAGTGCCGCCAGGTAGGTACCCGACACCTGATAAGTAAATAATATGGAAGCCCATTTCCTCCAGCAAAAACAAAAAAGAAAAAATCACTTAAAAAGAATAATAATCATTTTTTTTTTACTTTTTCTGGCCAAAAGAAAATCCTTTTTTTGGTAGAAAAAGTTATTTTTTCTTTTTTTTTAGCTGGCGGAAATGGGCTTCCATAAAATAATGTATTATTTGCTTCAACATCTTCTTTTTTCAGTTATTTTCTTTTCTTTTAACCTTCTTCATAACCATCTGCCTTAGTTTCTGTGTCTGCTTCGCTGAGTCGTCTCTCTCATGTTAGTGTAATACTCTTGTGTCACTTTGATCTCTGTTGATTTTACATTCGACCCCGCTAACGTTTAACCGAAGCCACCCTTAATCCCCTCGTTCTTTGTGGCAAACAACCAAAAGTTTGAACCTCTTGTACTTTGGTTTTGACTTTGAGGGTAAAACTAAACACCCAAACCCACAGCGGTGGGTTTTTTTTCTTCCTCTTTCAAGAAGCTTATTCAAAGAGAACCTGCAAAAGATCAGAGCGTCTCTCCGGCCTCTAGCATCACTGCTGCTACCATTGTTTAGCACGCAAGCAAACAATCTGTCTCTATAGGGGCTACAGAAGGGTGTGTGTGTGTGTGTGTGTGTGTGTGTGTGTGTGTGTGTGTGTGTGTGCGCGTGTGTGTGTGTGTGCGCGTGTGTGTGTGCGTGCGTGTTGCTGCTTCTTGTTGTGATTTGTAGATTTGTAAATGTAGAATGAGAGAACAACAGGAGAATGGAGATCCACTGCTTGACAGTGGGGGGCTCCAGTTATGTGTTGTGTGTGTTTGGTCAAACACTGGTACACTGTACTAATGAGGAGAAGCTGGTGTGTGTGTGTGTGTGTGTGTGTGTGTGTGTGTGTGTGTGTGTGTGTGTGTGTGTGTGTGTGTGTGTGTGTGTGTGTGTGGGAGGTATTACTGGACCATGTATGTGTCTGTATCTTAATTACAATGATTTATTCAGTGGATAACGTTTTATAAATAATTTATTAATGTTTATATACAACTTATGAATGTTAAACAGGGGTACTTAAAGTGTCCCGCTGATTGTTGTTTTAAGTTTTATGTCACAGAGTAAATAAATGTGTGGTGATTGCATCCATACAGCGAGCTGTGAGGACACCTACAGCCAGAGAAGTTCAGACTGCAGCTCTGATTGGCCGTTCATCTCTGGACAGATTTCATTATTAACTTGATACATTGTCTCATTTGTCTGGAGTCAAATGGATACATGTATTAAA
Organism: Cottus gobio; assembly: GCA_023566465.1. NCBI lineage: Eukaryota > Metazoa > Chordata > Actinopteri > Perciformes > Cottidae > Cottus > Cottus gobio. The sequence goes on from CM042221.1 coordinate 24,665,132, forward strand.
AAAAAAAGAATCTCTCCATATCATGTAACATAATATTACTATACGGCATAGCTCATCCTTGCGTGATGATTTAGAGTGAGCTTTCATGTAATACACATTTTCATAAAATAATAAGATAATGTATTAATGATAATCACAGCTGAACGAGAATTTTCTGTGAATTTTCTATATACTTTTGTGTCTTTCTTTGTTCAGTTTGGCCATATTAATTGGCAGGTGTGTAATTAGCATATTTTTAGTCTTCATTTGTTGTCTGTTTCCTTTGACTCCGGCTATTAGCTCCTTATAATTAATCCCATGCAACAGTCTGGCTGTTTAGTACTCTAGTAAGAAACATAATCCAGTTCCCTGGTTAGAAAAGAAAAACCCGACAGGAACCCAGCGAGCTATTGTGCATGATCTGTGAGTGAATTCCTTTATATATGAGACGCAGACGAAAATGTTGAATACAACTCAAATCCCGCAGTTCTCTCATTATCCTCGTTACCACGTGGATTAATGATCAATTAAACTCATGATCCCACAAATCTGTTGTGGATCTGCCGTGCATCATGGGACGTTATTCTCCGGATAGCCGAGCAAATAAACGCCTCGCCGCGCAAAAGCCATGCACATGCACGTGCACGTGCATGGCCTGTTTGGTATTCAGGGACGTTTTTTTTCAATAACAGGAGTAAATACAAATCTAAATGCAGAGTCTCTCATGCCCTGATATGCAAGCAAAGACCAGCACACACACACACACACACAAGCAAAGACCAGCCGTCACACACACACATGCAAAGACCAGCCGTCACACACACACACACACACACAGGCAAAGACCAGCCGTCACACACACACACACACACAAGCAAAGACCAGCCGTCACACACACACATGCAAAGACCAGCCGTCACACACACACACACACAGGCAAAGACCAGCACACACACCGCATACCAATACATGCACACACTCACGGTGCGCTGCACATAAGTGTGTGCAGCTCATGAACTTTTCATTTACTGGATTCACTACATTGTCATTTGAGTCATTGGTTCATGCTTGGGTGTGTTCATGCATGAGCATCCTCTTATTTCACAGTTCAATCAACACATTAGGATGTACCTTAATCCCAGATCAGTGGCTGCTCGCTGGTTGTTTAGGGGTGGATTAGGTGTAATTAAGTCAGGCAGATCCATACAGATTCACATCATACACTATCATAGCTTCCAGTTCCTCCAGATCGCTCTTCTCCAGATCCAGATTGCAGTGTGAAAGCTGAAAAGTACAGGAAAAGTGACTCAACCCTGTACTGAAGCCACATTTTAAAGGAGCATTGCTCTGTTTACTCTAGAAAGATAAAAACTAATTCCGTAAAATAAAATGTTGACATGCTAATCCTTAGCTTTTACAGGACAAACATCCTTTTTTACTCAAATATATGTACAGCGCTGTGCCAGTTGTCTTTATGCATGTGTTTAGGATTTTAGCCTCACAGCGGAGAGATGTGTCTTCAATCCAAACAAAAGGCCCAAATCAAATGATCACCATGCAATAATAATGTTCAAAGGATATTTTCTTTCCAGCCTCTTTTTCCAAAAATTGCTCTGTTTGCAGGAAACAGTGATTTATTTGGTCTCTTTTTAAGTCTGTCAGCATGCCTGTGCAGGTGCTGCCTGTTGGAACACACACACACACACACACACAGTAAAATCAGTAAGAAAGAAGGGGGAAAAAAGTAGAGAAGGATGAGAGAGAATTATAGTGGAAGGAAGAGACGTATTAAATACAAAGAAAACGCCCCGAGATAGGAGAGAGGGATGGAAGCAAAACGATAAGGACGGGAAGGAGGGAAGAAAGAAGCACAGAAGATGGGTGTCTGCAAAAAAAAAAAAAAAAATGGAAACACCCCGAGCAACGTGTCGGAGCCTTGACTTCCAAGGCTCCGACACGTTGCTCAGGACGTGATCAGTCAGCACAGTTTTACAGCGCGGGGCTCGTCCCTGACAGCTGCGATGCAAACGCTGCCCACCGGGCCTGCAGGACGCTCTGTTCCCAGCACGCCATGTTGCTGCTGTGTGACGCCCAGGTGGGGTCCACTTCCTGTGGCGGCTCCTCGCTTCAGTGGTTTTCCACCAGTGTGCCGTGGGGAAATGTCCAATTTCACTTAATGGTAAAAAAAAAAAATTAGCAAATATTAACAAATAATTTGCCATTGTTGAGCGTCTGAGCCTGTAATATAGTGGCCGGCCTAGTTATGAAATACTCTTCCATGCCAGTAGGTAGGGCAATAATGACCTTATATGCTGTATTATGCTACAATGTGACATTTTGTAACGTTTTGGGTTGTTGGTGTGCCACCGGATTCTTTTATTGTAGAAAATGTGCAATAAAACACATTATCTTTATTTTTATCAAGATGATGATAAAAGATGAGGAATGACACAATTCAAGTAACAGAATTAAACATAAAAAAAGGTATTCAAAAAAAGTTGAAAAACAGTCACATGACAAGATTATTGGCATGTTTTCGTAACCCCGGACGTGACGCCTTGGACTCTGCTTTCAGTTGATTTTAATGTGCTAAATCCATTTTTAGGGGACGCATTAGACCATGTTAACAACACAGTATCGACTTTGTGCGTCCACAGAAACGTGAAATGAAATGAATGTGGACCCGAAACGTGATCACGGTCAAATATTTGTCAAAAATAAATTGTCACGATACGTTTCCATCGGGGACAAAAGATATTTTCCTTTCTTCCTGTCAATCCAAGGTGGTTTTATTCATGCCGGCGGAACGTAACTTCCCTTCTTTCTCCGTCTTTGAGTCAACAACAAAGTTTTTTGATTAAGAGCATTTGATTTTCTGATTTCCTGAATAGTCTGTTCTCTTTTAATTGTATCCTGCGTGAACTGAGTTTAATAGTAATCACTGTCCTCTCAGCTGAAGCTCTAAAACTGAAGTGTCTCCGGGACCTTGAGATTGTAATTAAAGGCTGAAGAACTGCATGAAAAAAACATGAAACAAACAAAACATGAAAGTGTAAAACTTTGATTGAATCGGGATCTTGATGAATGGAAAGCGTATTGTATGTTGAATTAAAACAACACAAGTAGTGTAGCCTTGTTGGTAAATGTGCTGCAGATAGTTTTTATACGGTCATCAATGCATCAATATGTGTAAAATCGGTTTTATTTCACTGTGCAATGAAACGAGGTTGTTCTATCAGCTCAGTTAAAGCAAATAACACTTTTCCATAGTCAAAAGAATATTGAAGTCCTTCAAGTAAATGAGAAAAGCATTTCACTTATTATCCCTCTTTTCAGTTGTTTTTAAGTAAATATGCATCACAAGCTCATCATTGGCAAGAAAAAAAGTCAATTTTTGACAGAATAAACCAAACAAAAAGAGATGCAGATTGAAGAGAGACTGAGGAGGAGGGCCCCACATGATTGCCGGGGATAATAACCCTGTTTTCATAGGTTATGGTCGGCATATGGCTGAGGACTCACAGACACACAGATGGCCTATAGATGGAAACACATTTGCACAAATGCTGCATGAAAGGCGGATGTTTAATGAGTCGATGATATTGTGTGCGTTTGATTTTGTGTTCTCAGAAGTGTTTTTCTCCGTGTGTCTCCCTCTCTGCAGGTTGGGGAGCGGCAACATGTGTTGGTGACGGAGGAGTCGTTTGATGCCCAGTACTTTGTGTCTCACAACAAGTTCTACGAGCAGGTGAGAAAGAAACTGTAAAATATACTAAATGTGTATTACATATATTTAAACTACCCAAAAAGAAACTAGGAAAAAGCATGCAAGGTAGTGTTTTAACTGACTCTTGTATTGTATTTAATTAAGAGATAATGAAAGCTAATGTTTGTATTAGCAGGGTTCATACGGTCATGGAAAACCTGGAAAAGTCATGGAATTTTAAAATGGTTATTTCCAGGCCTGGAAAAGTCCTTGGAAAAAATAAAATTCCAAAAGTTTAGTAAAAGTCATGTAAATGTGTTATATTCATGTGTTCATGACGTTTGAAATAATTAATATTCTTTTAAAAGAAAGACTCAAAATATAAGCAGGCATACGCTGAGTATATCTATAAATGTTTATTCTTTTAATCAAACTATTGTCTCTCATTCATTTGTGTCCTTTAAGGAATACTGTATGCTTTGGAATCCTCATTGTTAGTTTAAATACTACATTTTATCACTTTTTCATGGACACACCCAGATTTCACTAAATGTTGGGTCATGGAAATTTGGTTTAAAGTCCTGAAAAAGTCCTAGAAAAGTCCTGGAGATCCATTAGTCATAATGTGTATGAACCCTGAATTAGTTGTTATCCAACATTTGGTGATCAAACTTATAATTAAGTGTGGATATCAAAATCAGCTGCAGGACGAGCTGGATGTTTGTTGACACTTTGGCACCTTAATGACGGATCCTAAAATAGTTGCGTTGGCCTGCAGACTGCATCCACCATCGAACACGTATCGTGAAAAGCGTGAATTAATCTGTGTTTGATGAATATTTTTCCCCGTATGTGAAGCTAATCCAACCCTCCCTCATTTCCACACTTAGTAAATCAGGTCATAAGCTTTGCTTTGCATGTCACAGAGTACTCACAGCAGGTGTCAGAAGCTTAAGCTTGTGTTGACTAAAGTAGGTTAGCTTGAACATCACACAAACTCACAAATACACACACACACACACACACACACACACCCTGCGGTGGTCATGAGAGCATTTGGCGGCTGATAGCGGCAGTACTTTTTGCTTCTTTTTTTTTTTTTTTACAGTACTAACATTAAGGTCAGCCCTAAAGACATGCGCATTCCATCCTACACACACACACACAGCTGTTCACACACACACACACACACACGGCTTCAAAGACCCTCTCAACCTGTGAGAAATTCAGTTTAAAACATCTTCAAATAAATCAATTTCCTCCTGCTTTAACCATCATCAGAAACATGTTTGAAGTTATGCTTTTTATTAGCAGGCAGGGCACGGGATGGTAATCATTTTTCCTCCCCTCCACTTTCCTCTCCTCCCTTCCCCTCCTCCTCCCCCTTTGCACCTCCTTCTGCAGGCTATAAACTTAAGTTACAAGTGTCACTCGGTTCATGTGCGTGTCGTGACGCGCACACGCCTCCGTTGCGTGTGTGCATTTGTGCGCACGTGTGTGTCATGTGTGTCGACTTTACTCCAGAGGAACGCACGTTGACATGTTTGATGTTTTTGGGACATTAAGTATTTGGCATGGACTCCTAAATCACACTTGAAAAAAAGAACATGAAAACACTATGTACCAATATGTTCATGAATCTGCCCCCCCCCCCTCCCCCCACCCCCTCAAGGGATACGCCCCCTTTGATGTATACATATGTCTACATCCACAGGACCACAGACACACACAGTACACACACATGAGGTCTGACTCACATCCCTAATTGTACTTTGATAGCATCCTCTTGTCATTTTCCCTCACTTGTGTGTGTGTGTATAGATATTATTAGTATGATGCTAAGGACTCCATATCTTTTTAATCAACACTGTGTATCAGTCTGGATGTACGACATACCAGAGTTAAGAGAAAAGGGAAAGTAGGAAAAGATGGAAATGCATTAATTGATCCCGAGAGGGGCGATCCAGGTGTTACAGCCACACTAAGACAGAAAGAAGTGGAAATAAATACAAAATTAGATTAAATAACATAGAGATATATACGGATAGTGTAAGGAGAGATAATAGCTGGGGGTCAGTGTACACCAAAATACAATATACTAAAGTTAAATTGCAATTTAATGGAAGTAATATTAGCAATGAGAATTATACTATATTTTAACATGTAATATAGTCTAAGTTAGGAGGATTGGATGGTTGAGGGAGAAGTATGGAGAAGTCAAGGATCAGGAAAGAAATGAAAACAGCAGTGGGAGCAGAGACATGGGACCAAAGGAGGTGGAGAAGGGGGGAGCGTGGGAGGAGTGGTGGAGAGGTGGAGAGGTGGAGAAGGGGGGAGCGTGGGAGGAGTGGTGGAGAGGTGGAGAGGTGGAGAAGGGGGGAGCGTGGGAGGAGTGGCGGAGAGGTGGAGAGGTGTGAGTGTGAACAAATGGCCTAGTTTCAATTTTACACCATCAGATGGATATCTGTCCTGACGGTTATAATAGGCACCCGACCCGTGTGTGTGTGTGTGTGTGTGTGTGTGTGTGTGTGTGTGTGTGTGTGTGTGTGTGTGTGTGTGTGTGTGTGTGTGTGTGTGTGTGTGTGTGTGTGTGTGTGTGTGTGTCTTTTCGTGGTTCAGTGAGGAAGTCGGACGGGGGGGGTTCCAATGAAATCGGACAAGCTCTTTCATCATTTAATCACCCTGTAATGGGCCTCAAATGACCCTCACCTACACACACCTACGCACGCTCACACACACACTTCCTCCCCCACAGCCCTGCTGTTCTACCTCTCTGCTCCCAGCCTGGTTGCTGCTACCTCCACACACACACACACACATACACACACACACACACACACACACATACACACACGCGCCATGGCCAGAGTGTGGAGCAGCAGGTGTGTTGATTAGCCAGGTGTGGTGCTGGCTGTGTGTCTGTCTGGCCTGATCAGCTGGGTAAAGACTGACAGAGGCTCCCTCAGACCGGTTTACCGGCTATTCTCGGCCCAGTCGGGGTCTCGGCCCTGCAGAGTCCTAGACAGACCACCAGGGGATCTGAGTCAGCAGGAACCGCCCTGCTGAAGGGAACGTGGGCGGAGGAGGTTTCTGTTCCACGTCTGAGGTTTAATACACAGGGTTCATACGCTCATGGAAAACCTGGAAAAGTCATGGAATTTGGTATTTCTAGGCCTTGGACAAGTGTTTTTGGATAAGCTTGACTTTTATGGGTTTTCATACTTTATAAATTATGAATTCCCCATTTGTAAACTAAGTATTAAGGACTTATTACTAATGAGATAATGTATAAAGTGTTAGTAAATGATAAAAAAAAGATTTAAATGTCATTTATTCATGCATTTTTTTATACATATGATTTAGTATGCACATTATAAATGTGTTTTCATACTGCAATACCTGATTAATTCAGGTAGTTACTACTCGTTAAGTATTATATTCTATGACATCATCTAAAGTGAGGCCTATCTATGCTTTACAACACATTTATGAATGACATTGAAAAGGGAAATATTCCTCATCTACACGAAAAGAGCCTTTTTCTTTCACTTGGAAAAAGAATAAATCGCAGGATGTTATCACAGAAAAGCTTTATTTTAGTGCAGAATGCTGTTTTAAATCACAGCACCAATCAGCAGCCTCTACAGGGGAGCTTGAATGTGAAGGGAGCGCTTGAGGAAGGAAGTGAATCAGAACTCAAACAGCCCATAATATCTCCAATCTGTCCACTTTGTGGTTATTTTGAAAAGCATTTCTGAAAAGGATAAGCATTTGCATTTGATCTTTATTTACAGAGGTAAGCCATTAAGAGCAAATTCCACTTCACACCACGCCGTAATTATCACTCTTTGTTTTTATTTTTCCTTCCTGCTGAGATTCGTAGTTGCCATGGTGAAATAATGACACAAACCAGCGAATCCCAGTGGTTTGTCTCACAGCTGTTGCCGTAGTTTTTGACCTTGAGGGCTTCCATAAACGGAGCTGAAAACACTCAGCCCTGTGGTTTTTTTTGTTTTGTAAGCGGGCAGGGACTCGCTAAATAACAATGTGGGAGAGCATCGGGGAAAAACGGGTTTTTAGAGCGTCGGTTAATTGAAAATATAATCGACAGCTGTGGTGAAATATGCAGAGGGTTTGATTATTGGTTGGAAATATGGTGATACAGGTGTGAATGAGCACTCAGGTACAGCCACTGCCGCAGTGAGGTACATCCCAAATGTGGACTAATGGGTCATTCTGGGGCTCTAAAGGTTTGATATCAGTTGTGACGTGTGGCTCTTGGTTTGCAGGTGCTGGTGCCCAAGAGGGCCGAGTTCAAAGGGAAGATGATCGAGGTGGACATCTACGAGGCAGGAAAACACTTCCTGAAAGGCCGGCCAGTAGAAGAGAGCAAGCCCGTCACGGCCTCCATTGTCGAGCCACTTCAGAAGGGAGAGGTGTCCGGCCTGATGCAGGTAAACACACACACATACACACCGTGCTGATATGTTACAGTTACAGTCCAGTAAATCACAAATGCATCAAAATAAATGTGCACAAACAGATACATGCAGCTTGGTCACCACTAAATATGAATTAAAGCAAACTGCACTGCAAACAGTTTAAAGTAGAGTTTACCAGCTGGTCGACGTATGAAGCAAAAGCACCAACGTGACCCGGAGGTCAACCGGAAGCTGCTAAATACAAGCTAACAGCGCTAACAGCGCTAACAACGGCGTCGGTAATGACCGAGCTAACGGTGTTTACCTGAGGGGGGAACCCGTCTTCTGTACCGAAACCGTCCGTCTGGACCGGTTTATCAGCTGCAACTGGCATCTGAGTAAGAGCAGCAGCCAATGGAGCTCACACACACACACACACTCACACACACACTACCATACACTTAAAGCATGTGCAGCAGGCTGGGCTATGTCAACAAAGCCAGGAGAAACTCACACACACACACACACACACACTTCATTCTCTGCTCAGGTAGACATTGCTCTGCTGCATATTTACATAGCAAAGAGTTGTTTGCTGCCTTATTAATGTTTGATTATCGCATTTAGAACTTTAAATGTCAGGAATAAATAAAACTGCAGGTGGAACGTGACATAACGGAGAGTATACAGACTGGGATCTAGAAAGGAACGGAAAGGGAGTAATGGTTAAAACACCTTTCAACTAGAGACCATGTTGCGTTGGGATCACACCAGCCAATGGGAATAAAGTGGGCGGTCCCAGTAGCCCCTCCCACCCCCTTACTTCCGGCCCCTATAAAGTTTCATGACGGTTGTGATACTGTAACGGTCACACATCTGTCCTCAAAAACACCTGGCAAAGACAATCGGATCTCTTGATGCAGGTTGCATGGTCAAAAGATCACTTTGTGCATTCAATGAAATTTGATTCAGCTGCAAATGCATATTAATTGATCTAATATTAAAATATTTTACACAAAAGAAAGCACATTAGTTTTAAGTAACTGGTTAAAAAAATATGTCAAATATCATTACATTTCTATTGAATCAGATCTTAAGGTCTTAATCTTGGTCTTTAACTCAGTTACCCATGTAGTGTGTGTGTGTGTGTGTGTGTGTGTGTGTGTGTGTGTGTGTGTGTGTGTGTGTGTGTGTGCGTGTGCGTGTGCGTGTGTGTGTGTGTGTGTGTGTCTTCCAGATGTGTACTGGTCTTTTTCAGAAGACATCTTTCTTACATCTGTCAAGCCCTCAAAGTGTTCTTTCCTTATCCAAACGATAAAAGTTGTGTTTACAACAGGCGTTTTTAAATTTTGTTAATTAGGTGTGTGTGTTTGTGTGTGTGTGTTTGTGTGTCCACATTTTTAATCAATTCTCGCTGCAGTTTGTGGAAAACCCCCAGTGTATCAGACGTGAGATAAGTAATTTAAGATAAGCTGTAGCTGGCTAAACTGTCCTCTGCCTTCTTTTCCACCACGCGCACACACACACACACACACACACACACACACACACACACCATGTTAATGTATCTGTTTCACTGCATGTTATTTTTCACTCCGACTAGCTGTAGCTTATAGCTCAGGCCACAGAGCAGAATATGATACACTTTCTAATTTCACACTCCATCAGCCTTAACTGCCAGACAGAGAGGGAGGGAAGAAAGGAGAGAGAGAGAGATACTTCTTTTTGGAGGCAGAAAAGGAGATAAAAAGAAGGAGAAAAGGTTTCACAGCAAGCCAAGCGGTACGTCACTCAGCGCTGAGAAGTTCAGCTGCGGGGAATAGACCTTGTAAAACTAGTTGCCTCATAAAGTCTGCAGCCCATCCAAACCCCCCCCCCCCTCCACCCCCCTCCCTCCACACACACACTTAATTTCCCTACACTCACACTCCTTTAACGTTCTTCAACATTCTTACACAACATGCCCGGGCCTTAATAATATTTAGGATGATGTAACCACTCGTGTGCTCTCTCTGTTTGAGCACTAAAGTCGTCATTTCCACCCTTAATGTAGAATTCATGCAGATATCTAGGGCACATAATCACGTTGTGTAGATGAGGTTGAGTGGCAGAGCAGTGTGTGTTGAAAAATCAGGATTTGCACACACACACACACACAAAAAAAAGAGCGCTCGTCTCTGCTCTCCACGGCATATTGACAATTAACATATTGTTATATTAAGTGATCTCCAGTGATGCTGCTGATGATCTGTAATCCATAGTCCTTGACCAGCATTGTCAGAGTGGCTCTGGAGCACAGTGCTACTAGATAAGTGACTTGGAAACACAGCAGTATTTGCAAGCTACACACACACAGACACACTAATAGTCCCGCCCTCTCCTATATGTGGTGTCCTTGACAGCCGTGTGTCCAGCATGTGTTATTATTATTATTATTATTTTAAGTGAATAGGTCTGATTGAAAATATGCATGCACACACATGATGGCACTAGCATACCCATGTATACACATGTGTGTGCGCACACACACACACACACACACACACTGGTGGCTGGCCTATACATATTGAAGACCGTCTCTTTTCTATGAGTCTCTGCGTGAGTCCACCACACACTGAGCTGGATGTGTGTGTGTGTGAGATGAATGAATGATTAGGGGAAGGCAGATAGACGCTCACCCCCATGTCTTGCAGCGGAGTCTATAATTATAGACTTTTGGCGGAGAGCGGGAGAAAAACAGAAGAATAAAGGACCAGGAGGAGAGAGGGATTGCGTGATGAGGTGCATGATAGCCGGGTAGCTGATGGAAGTACGGGAGCTCGGCCGTTTCATCCGAGATGCAGAAGAGCGTCGTAAGAGAGAGTGAGGAAGAGAGAGTGGGTGATTGGATAGGCATAGGAACCCACTAAGGTCTGTAATATCCATTTGTTGAGAAGTGAGAGATCTATCATTTCTGAGTTGGGGAGAGAGATGATTGCACATCATCCAGCATACATTCTGATGTGTGTGTGTGGGAACGAAGAAATACTGCCGGATGGATGGATGGATGGATGGATGGATGGATGGATGGATGGAAGGATGGACTCGCAAGTGTTCCGATGCATTTGAATGTATGGCTTAGACGCACACGGCTGATGGATGAGCAGATGAATGGATGCACGTATGTGTGAACATATCGGCAGGTACAGAGAAATGATGGATGGATGAGGAGGGAGGATGGATCCGCGGCGATCTCATGGCACACTGCTCTTTGTGCAGCCCGCCGCGACGCGTTCATTAAAGAGGCCTCGCCGCCATTCCCAGGAAACCAGACCAAGGTTTTAGAGAGGAGGGGGGGAGACATTTTGCTTTCATTGACATGAATGACATCTCTTCTTCTGTTTCTCTTTCTTATCCGCTCTCCATCTCTCCGGCTGTCGCCCCCCCCCCTTTCCCTTTACAGAAACAGCACTTTCCGCAGAAGGGGAAGGGCGGTAATGAGTCTTTTAGTGGGACACAATGGCAAAGAAAGCACCCAACAGCACCGCAGAGGAAGGAAAAATAGAAAGTATCTTCACCAGTCCTCATCCTCAGATGAAATTAAATGATAGAAGACAGAGGGGGGGATGGAGGAGGGGGTAAGAGAGGCTAAAAAAAAATGAAACAAGAGTGAACGCAAGAGAGAGCAAGGTAGCCGGGAGAGATCAGGAGACAGAGAAGCAGCTTGAGTGCCACCCAATAATCAGTTCTTTTCACGGCATACTTTCTCAAGGAGGCCGGGAGAAAAAGGAGGAGGAGAAGAAAACGGCTCAGCTCCTTTCACCAGACGGCAAATTGACAGTTGGTATGAAAGAGAGAGTAGAAGGAAAAAAAAAAGGAGTGAGCTGGGCGAGGAATACGAGTAGTGAACAATGTCGCCCCCATAACAACAAATTGACGGAGAGAAAAAAAATGGAGGTGAATGGACAAATCTCAGCTGGCGTATACAATTTCATTTTCCTTCTCTCCGCGGCTTGTATTCATGTTTTTCTTTTTTTTCCCAGCATTCCTTGTGGCTCTCCTCCTTTTTCATCATATCTCTGTTTTTCTTCTCTGTCATTGCTTTTCTTCTTTGTGTTTGAGTCCCGTGTCATCATTTGATTATTTATTATGCTTCTTCCTTTTTCCTCTCGCTGCTCTGTCCTCGCAATTCTGTGTGTGCGTGTGTGTGTGTGTGTGTGTGTGTTTACTTTGTTAGGCATGAATGGGTAAAAAACCATAAAAACACTGCGTGGAAGTGGACAATATTTATTTGTATGTTCCAGAACAGGCTGAGTGGGTGGGATTGCTGGTATTTTGCATCATAGTGCTTACAGGACATCTACACAGACACACAGTGACACACACTTACAGGTTCATGGGTGAAAACAAAGTTTTGACGCACACACACACACACACACACACAGATCCTTGTGCACGCACATTCATGCACACGTACACAACGACGCACAGCTCCCCCCGGGGTGCTAGCCGCAGGCGCTATGAGACACTGGCTGTATGCACATGAGCATCATGTAGACAAAACACACACACACACACACACACACACACACACACACACACACACACACACACACACACACACACACAGGCATGAAACTCAAACAAAAATCTGCGTTTCACACCAAACAATCGAACAGCTTCGTGACACGCAACTGTTGTGGATTATTGCTTTGATGTTGCGTTATGCGCAAATCATGTTGTCATCTGTTTTGTCAGGAAAAGAACACAAAAAATAAAAAAATCAAAGATCCAGTAAATCCTCTCGAATCCATTTTTATTTCCCCGTGATTTAAAATGTCAAAAGGTTTTACGTGTCCTCTGCGTGACCTTGTTTACTCCAATAGCAAAGAATTAGTTTCGCCTTCAAAGCGGCGCGCGGAGCTATTTCAAGCCTTTCGTTTTAGCGCGTCAAATTGTGCGTTTTGTGTAGCGCCGAAGACCCAAAGTCACACTAACAAAGGGAACAAATGTTTAGATATTAGTCTATTTCCAGTATTCTTACCCGACATGTCAGATGGCGTCACGCGGCCTCGTCTGCTTTGTTTGTTTAAAGATGTCAGAGGGTTTGAAATGCGCCCGCTCTGGGTTTGCTTTCAGACCGCAGATGGAAGATGTAAATAACAAAGCACTCAGCCCCAAAAAATGTTTAGTTATTTAGCAATTATGTTTTTTTTGGGGGGCCTTTTCTCCCATGTTATTGTAAAAATAGACTCTCCTCCCGTTCTCCAGAGCAAAGTTCTCCAGCTGCTGAGTCACCCACGGCTTTGTATTTTATTTTCAAATCTCTCTCTCTCTCTCTCTCTCTCTCTCTCTCTCTCTCTCTCTCTACAACCACCGCCGAGGCCTTCCACGCTTTGCTACGGCCATGGAAGCCATACTAAATGTATGTAAATATATATATCAATGTGATCAGTGCTTACGTCCTTTATTGTGACACATAACCGCTCGGCGAGGACACCAGCCGACTGCAGTCCACACAAAGCAGTGAGATAGCTCAGTACCGCCGCATTAAAGAGCTGTGAGCAAACAGTCGCCTTCCACACAGAAGATATTTCTCCCTCTGCAGTCGCTTTACGGTCGACAGAAGCAGAGTTATTGATTTCCATTCCCACGGCCTGCAGACACTGTTGTGTTTATTGTATCTGTGGACTGGGCTGGGATTTGGCACTTTCTGTTGCGTGTCGGAAGAAAATAGGACCCGCACTTCTTTTCTATTCTATTAATATTCTAAATTGAATGAATATTCAGGATTGTATTTGTATTATAAAAAGAAAAGAAAAAACATTATGATTAACCCTTTTAAAGATAATTTGGATTTTAATAATAGTGATGTATCCCTATACAAACGTGTGTTTCTGTGAGTGTGTGTGAGTCCACTTGCATCCACACACATGTTGTGTAGTTTTACCCTGATACGTTGTGGTGTCAGAGAGGTCCACGATGGAGGACATGTGTGCTCACAGAGGGAAAAGAAAAAGAGGAAGACGACATTTCCCCACTGAGCCTCATCACTCTTTCTGAGTTCCTACAAAGACATTTGTTTGCATCATAAATATTTCTTGTGATCACTCTTAATTTCTCCCCCGTCCGTCTATGTTGAACGTGCAGCTGCAGCTCATTGTGACTGTCGCTGAGGCTTTGTCGAATCACCCGTGACTAAGGAGCCTGTTACAGTATCTGTTCAGGCACACACACACACACACACACACACACACACTCATGGTCTCTGTGTCTAGAGCGACACTGACAGCTGCTGAGGATCATGTGAGAAATGTGACCACAGTGTATTGTGCTCTCTGGCTCTCGTGATGTGTGTGTGTGTGTGTGTGTGTGTGTGTGTGTGTGTGTGTGTGTGTGTGTGTGTGTGTGTCTTTGTGTGTATCTCAGTGTGTTTGGCGGACGCTGCACCAGCCACCCGGACAGATTTTTTTAACGGTGCATGCGTGGAACTGCAGCCAGACCTTTTTTTTCCAGACCCAGAAGAGACATTTGAGAGTCCCAGACCTGGAGGCGAGCTACCTAGCTGGCCTTCACCAGTCCGCCCCCCCAAGTGTAGCGATAGATGATTTTCAGGAGGATTATTTTCGCTCTCCACACTGTGAGCGGAGACAGACTCTCTCCACCACAGGCCGACGCGTACAAACACACTTCCTCACAAATGCCAGCTCTCGTACGCTCTCCTCCTCGCTGACATATGCGCCCGCTCAGCACGCCGGCTAGCAGGTGGTGCGCCGCCATTGAAAGCCACGTCTCTCATCTTTCTCCTGCCCTCCTTTCCTTTCATTTCTTCTCGGCTTTTCCCTTCTCTCTCCACTGCTTTCCTCCCTTCCCTCCCACTGTGCTGACACGCACCTACTGGCACTTGGATTTTCACTTATCCTCCCCACTAGTAATAGATTTTTTTAGACTGCGCTATTCAGCCTCTCGCCCGGCGCCCCATTGTGAGGGGGCACCTGCAGAGAGACAGATAAATAGATGGATAGAGAGGAAGGCAAGAGAAATATAATGGTTCTGACACTCAGCGTTTTCTATTTCACCAGCCCTTTGCTCTTTATCTATTTCTCTTTTTGTCTCAGTTTCCCATAAAATATCATTTTTAACTGTAAGCATAAAATCTGCGCTACTAAGTGAATTGAAGTCTTTCCAGGAATCCTTTCTCTTTCTTTTATTCCTGTTTCCAAACAGTTATGAATGAACCAACTTTTCTCTTGTCTTTTCACACTGTCAGTTAATTAACCCTTTAATGAATAAGCCAGCGTTTAAAAGCATCCAGTGTAACCTCGGGGAAGACTTTTCAAACATCTCTCTGCTGATGGGATTGGATTCATGATTTGAGCTCCTGCATCTGTTTTCATTATGATCACATGTGTACAGTTATGAGGCTCAGCCACACATGCACTATGACATGGCCGTCACCACACGCCCACACAAGCAGCACCCTCATTGTTTTCCGAGCATCAAAACAGCGTATCTGTTCCCATGTGGGGACATCCGCCAGACCTCTGCTGCTGACTCTCCCTCCACCTGTCGTCTGAAGTTACTGTAAGTGACTTTGGGATGCGTCACGTGGGCGTCGCTGGTCACCGTACCCGTCGTCCATTGTGCGCGGTAACAGAGGAAGCCATTCAGCCACAGTGGCGAGCGGAGGAGTGGGCGGCGAGGCAGCATTCAGCATCAGAGAGGACAGGGGAACACGAGTAATGTGTGGGACGGGGGAGGCGGAGTACAGATGCTGTGCAGCTGCTCGTGCACGCCGGCCACGTGCACGCAGCGCGTGTAGGCGTGCACCGGCGCTCTGCTGCATGCACATACACACTGCGTTTGTACTTTTGACCGAATCTGTCGCTCTTTTAGTGCTGCCTTCACACGGGATCAGGCAGATTTTAGCCAACGAGAGGAGGATGGTGAAGTTAGTGGAGGCTTGAAATATCATTTTTGCCGTCCTCCAAGATTAAATAAAAAAATGGATGTCACGTAGCTCCCTCACACCAGGTGGACGTTGTTTTACTTGCAATCGAATGCTAAGAGAATTGTGCATTTTAAAGATGCATGCATTACTAAAATAATTCAATACTACACACAAAATTATCTTATTTAATGTATTTTATTCTATTGTTATTGCAGCATATCGTCCTGTATGCTGTTTTAGTTTTTTCCTGTCCGTCTGCCTGAATGTGAATGCAGCTCTACTCGGGGTTCACAGGTCAAAAGGGCGGCACGATTACCAACTTTAGTTTTCCTGAACTGTCTATACCCGTAACAACCTTTTAACTATAAAAGATGGCAAACTGATAGATAACGAGCACAGACAGGTATTGCTATTGTTAAACAGAATTCTTCAAATTGGCTTTAAAAAAAAAAAGGATGGAGGATGAAAAAGGCGATTCATAGAGCGACGAGACAGAAGGTCGGTGACTTAATGGAGATACTGGGGTGTGTGTGTGTGTGTGTGTGTGTGGGGGGGGGTCAGAGTCAATCTGCCTACGGTAAATATCAAAGCCAAACCTCCTTCAGTCATCCCTGGTGAACTTGATTAAATACTCGATATCGCCCCTCGTAATCTACCTTGGTGGCGATAAGGAATTTTCACCAACTGTCGTGCCGGAGGAGGCGGAGCGCCGCAAGGTCGCCCGGATCGATTTCCACTCGGCTGACAGGTGTCGACAAGCGCCGCCTCTCCTTTCCAATCTGTTTAACGTTTCGAAATTAAAAGAGCCGCATCTTGTGGAGGATTCTCTATTTATTCAGTAATCAATCAGGCCTGCACTCTCAGACGTTAAGATAAAACTATATTAATGTGTAATAAAACTGAAGGGTGATCAATGAGGGAGGTCAGGAAGAAGCAGGTTCACTGTTTCCACCTGGATCACACTGATGTGGAGTCCGATCTTTAAGTGTGGCTTCCTGTTGGACTGTTGGCGACATGCCAGACATACAAACTCCTCAAATTCAGCCCGAAACTCTTTCAGCTCCACTTGTTCTAGAAACGTCTTCCTCGAGGGATTCACTGCGGTGATGTCACAGCCTCACTCGGCTCTTGTTTCTCAGCTGTAACCACATCCCAGTGCACCTTCCTCCACATGAGCCTGATTCAATAGACAGTACTCTGTAATAATTGGATCACTAGGAAAACTGCATTAACTGCTCTACGCAGAGATAATGGCGCAATAATTGAAATGCGCTCATTTGCATAAGCAAAATAGATGGCTTTATGAATCCTCAAAATATCGAAATGATCAGTGAGTATAAAATTGTGTTAATTATTGTTTCTGTGATTTCCAAATGAAGCTGAGTTGTAGAGAGAAGCTGAGAGGACAAAAGAGAGACGATACCGGCTCTGGATCCTAATACATCAATAAATGTATTTCTAATAATGATCAGCAGCAATGATCCATGACGGGTAGTCACACACCACCTCACATGAATCTACTTTATGAAGAACCTGAGTAACAAATGTGGTAAAATAAACTAAAAAAAGATAGTTGTTAATAAAAACAAAACTGAATGTGGTCCTCTTCCTCCTCCTCTTCCTCAGTGACATTTATCTCAATCCTTGCCAG
This sequence comes from Cottus gobio, assembly GCA_023566465.1. Taxonomy (NCBI): domain Eukaryota; kingdom Metazoa; phylum Chordata; class Actinopteri; order Perciformes; family Cottidae; genus Cottus; species Cottus gobio. Next base: position 24,682,819 of record CM042221.1, read on the forward strand.
CATCGCTCGTCCTCGCTGTCACATCCCTTCAGTTATGGATGTCTTTTTAATGGTCCAACACATTAGGACTAAACAGAACTCCCTGATTACAGACATTCCATCCGTTGGATCACTGGCCACTCTCCCCGTTTGATTTGTGACTGTGGCCCTAATTATGAATTATGGACATAACTTGTGAGCTGAAACGAACTCTCTGTCCAAAAGCGTGCGTGAGAATGACGTGGCCTCTGTGTTTGTAGTCGAGCTGAACGTGGACAATTTGTGCTGTTTTTAATCGAAATGGCTCATTTTTAACCACCAAAACATATTTATTCATAATCTGTCAGTGAACATTATCTGAAATGTAACGGATACTATTTCTGAATGAGCAACGAGACCAGGCTGACACCCTCGTATGATTAAACATGTGCGATTCAATAACTGCATATCAAATCCACTCCTTCTGTTCTTACCTTTCACAATAAAAGCCCGAGACACCATGCAAATTCACTCAGAGCAGTTTGCTAAATTTCAATAACACAACAATTTACACAACAATGCATCTCCGATATGATATGTAAAGTACTCGCACCTTCTACTTTATTTAGTGTTGCAGCTGTTGGTATGAATAGTTTCAATGTGAAATGTTCGCAGGCTTTTTGTGTTGTTTGTGTTGTGTGAAAAGGCCTTCAGGGGGAAATAAATAAAGAACACATCTAAATATCTACTGCTCTACATCTCCGTCTGATTCCCTTGTTTTTCTGTGTGTTTGCCTCCACAGGAACAGATCGCCCATCCGATGCCGTCTTCGTCCGCCTTGTGGATCGGCTCCTACAGTCTGGACCGGGAAGCACTGAAGACGCTGGGAATCGGGCTCACTGTGGCAGCGGCCATCTTGGCCTTCATCATAGACAAACTGTACTGATGGAGGGACTAACTAGAAGAAGATTGTGCAGGAGGGAGAGGACGGTGACACCACAGGAGCCTCCCCCCCATATGTTTTAAGCAGGGTTAATACAGTGATGTCTCATTAGTCCCTTACAATATACGGCACCTTCTCTTATTTAATGAATGAACCCAAAGAGAAAAGATTCAGGATATCGCGTCAGGAGTTGATGTCAGTGTTTATCATTGAAGGAATAACCCCACGAGCAATGACAGGTGAGCAGTCGTTACAGACCTAGCAGCTTCTTTTTTTTTTATACAAGTCTATGGGTGTCAAATAACACCCAAGTTACACTCACTTTTAATTGGAATCTATTTCAAGTACATATTCTGTCTCATATTCTGTTCCATTATGAGGAGGTGTGGGCTGTTAGAGGAAAAGTCTTTATGCTTTGACTGACGGCTGCAGCCTGACGTTGTCCATCAACTGGTGAATAAAATGAGTTTTGGATCATGATTTGTGAAATAAATTAAAGTTAAGCACAATTCAACTAGTTGACACTCGTGGAAAACATATTCTGGTCTTCTGTACCAGAGTGTGAGGATGAGGTAACGGCTGCAGTGTGATTCTCAGTGAATTATCAGCATTTTTCAGGTACTGAGAATGTAGATTTCCATATATTGTATGTTATAGAGTCGCCCATCCTCGTTTTGAGAGATTGAATTGTGCTTATTTTATAGTATGTCTCAGTTTATTCTGTGTAAAGAGCATGTTTATGATCATTTGGTTAAAACTAATTTGTATCCCTCAAGAGTCAAGGACAGTATTTTTCCAGATCTTCACTACAAACTTCAAACTTCTTTCTTTTAACACTTTTGTTAAAATGGTTTTGATACATTTACAGTTTGTTCGACACATCAAAGTCAAATGGAATGAGTTCACGGCCTATCTCATCTGATTAGTTACAATGTAACAGTTGGCCAGGTTGGCAGTTAAGGATCCATCATTTGGTCCTCCAGAACACACAATGTGATTTATTTTATTTGCGTGTGATGACCTGCACTAGTACCACCTTTAAGGAGCGTTTCATTCTTCCGCCCTTAAGCTCCTCTGGTGGCGTCTAGCTGGTTTCATCATCAGCGGCCGTCTGATCTCAAACTCTTTGCATCGCTAGACATCACTAGAGGGGAAGGTGGACCTTTTGTTTCTTGTAATTCAGGTGAACTGACCCTGTAATGCGAGTGCGTTGTTTATGTGAGCTGCTTGTGGTGTAAACAATGTCCAAGTCATTATTCAGACGGAATCTGTTTTGTTGTTTAAACTGTTGAATAAAGGAAAAAACACAATTGGTCAAGTGTGAAATTACGTGTTGATTGATTGACTAATTTAAATATTATATAAATGCTGTAAAAGTTTGCTATTGAAGCGTAACTTTACTCCAAAGTCTGAGCGAACTACATAACTTTGAAAAATAAATGAGAAAATGCCCACTTTCATATATGGAACACGCCTTGAAGCATCGTGAACAAATATGACCTCCAGCTACATTAGCGTAGAAAACACCGCTATTCAGCCGCCGTGAAGCTAAAACCTTCAGCGCCACCGTCTGTCCCGGCTGGAGTCTCCTGATGCAGGAGCGTTGACCCAGAGCTGCCTTTAATACGTCCATTTTCTTTAACCGGTGTAACTGTAGCACAATAACATGGTGGGATGAACAAACTAGCGTTAGCTAGCTAGCTAACGCTAGTTTGTTAGCTAGCTAGCCAGCCGCGGAATGAGCTGTGCTTTGATTGCTGTGTAGTCCTTTACAGTTTATTTGGGAGCGTTCCATTTCTCTTTACAGCCCTTGTTTGTTCACTTGTCATGCACAGAGTTGGTTTGTGTTTCTCTCTAATGGCTTTCTGTTCGGAGCGACAACATTCCCAACGTGTATGTGCTGCGTTGCACGTCTGTCAGAATGTTTGCAATTTTGTCTTTGTGTGTGTGTGTGTGTGTGTGTGTGTGTGTGTGTGTGTGTGTGCACATGCCCTGCATATATTTCTAGTCACAAGCGTCTCTTTCAGCTTGTTTGTGAGCTTGTTTCTATGTCAGAAGGTGTGTGTGTGTGTGTGTCTGTACATGTCTGTACATGTTTGTGCTCTGATGTAGTGTCTGTAGTTTCCTCCAATGCTTAATTTAGCAGAAAACCAGCGTGTGTGTGTGTGTGTGAGTGTGTGTGAGTGTGTGCCTCAGGAGTGACAGGAGTCATCCCTCTCTCATTCGAAAGCCATGTTATTAGACATACCACTTTTTGTAGTCTATATACACACACACACACACACACACTAGCTTTGTATTATCTAAGGATATGATGCATGTCACCCATTCTGTTGACACACAGACACATGCATGCACCCTGGCCTCGCTGGTGCATATCACACTCTTTCTCTCTCTCTTACACACACACACACAGCACACAGCAATTGTGTAGTATATGGGCAAATGATGCACGTCAAGCAAACTTGCACACAAACAGACACCGGCTGCAAAGCTTTATATTACCTGATCAAATGAAGCGTGTCTCTCACACAGACACACGCACACCAGCTTTGTATTATGTGATCAAATGATGCGTGTAGCTGTGAAGCTTGTTACATCCATCCAGCAGTGCCCTATATTATTCTGCAGCCATCCATACTGTGCGACAGTTCTTTTGATGCTTTGTAAGCACATTTCCTCACTGTGTATGTCAGTTACACTGCATTGTTCTCCAATGAAATATGGATGCCACGACGCCCTTTATGTTTGGGAGATCATCACTATGAAATATTGAAGCGGGAACCAGAGAAAGGAGATCATTATTCACATCATTCACTTCACTCGTTTCTAATAAAAAGCAGGAATTCTGAATTCTTGTCTTAGCTGCAGCTGTTGTCGGCTCGCTATCGGCTCCGCGACGTCCTTTTGATGTGAAACGGAGAAACTCTGGACACCAGACGAACGCAACGGAGGTTGAACATTAATGTGCGTGTAAGTGTCATTTCTCATTTTTCTTTGATTTCATTGATTTGAAGTGTTTAAAGTGGTTTGGATTGCCTCAAGGAAGAGTCCCGATGTTAGAGAGGCTGAGATAACTCATTACTGGGAGTACAACAGAGTAAAGTATCTCAAAATGAATCCTGGTTTTGTTTTGAAAATGATGCGTTGCTGTTTGATCGTGACTGATGTCAGCTGTAGAGCAAACTAAGGTCTCGTTGAACTGTATTGACTTTATTAGATTATTTAAAAATGTATAAGCCACCATTACGAGTGTAATGCTGAAGAAAAGGAGATATCTTATGCAAATATATGTCTTTACAAATGGTTTTCTCCAACAATGAATTGTGCCTGTTACAATATATTTGTAATGTTTATGCTCTGATGATTTATTTGTGAAACTAGAATAACTGCAGTCATGTTGCAGTTTACAAACATGTTTGTCCAAAATGTCATTACTTCATCGTTGTGTTCAATTAAACATTTGTGTGAAATTGTCATAAATAATACATTTGTGAGAAAAGGTTCTCCACAATGCAAATTCATACGAGAAACCCATACAAAACACATAATGAAAATATATATTTTTTATTAAAAGAGAGCATGTTTGACCCACAGTCACATCTGATCCCTCAGTACAGTATAGACCTAAACTAGACAAGTTTATTTGTAACGCACATTTCAACAACAATAAAAGCATCAAAACATAATGCAGAAGAAAACAAGATTTAAAAACAACTAAGAACATTCATTAAAACATAAAAAAAAACGTCAAAGCAACAACAAAAAAAGAATAATAAAAGTTGCAGTGCATTTTAAAATGCAGTCGTGAGATGCAGAAGTTGATTATTTTCCTTGAACCTGGTTCAATTAAAGGCAACAGCAAACAGAAAAGTCTTCAATCAGGATTTAAAGGAAACTAGATGACAGCCACGAGCATGCACACCCAGCTGACTGGGTAATTATGAAAGTTCAGGAAGAACAATTAACTTCACAGGCGACGACTTCTGTTCAAATAAATGTACTTTGTCAAATGCTCTCTAAACACACGTCCATCGGTCGACCGTCGAACAACTAACGCGAGCGTTCAACACGCAGGGTGACGGACACGGAGCTGACGGAGCACCTCGTTAGTCTGAGGATGTGACCTTTTGCTCTCCGCCTAACGAAGAAAACTCCTCAATAACTTCTGCATCCACCGCGGAATATTACAGAATCTCCGGCTTCTGTCTGGATATCTTTACATTGGAGAACACGTAAACTACAAATGTAATCTTAAATGTCTATTCATGCCCAGATTTCAACATGTTGCAATAAAACTAATAAATACCATCCTCAGTTTTCCGATTCCACTTTATGTTTTATGTAAGTTGTGTTTCCAGTTGGCTTGGGTTCAGGAACGGTTGTATTTTCCACAGGTGGAAATTGAGGGAAGGTTTTTTGGGTTGCACACTTCTTTTCAGCAATCAGTAAAGTATGGAGTGAAACCTGTGATATGATTACAATATTGATGTTGGTCAGGTTCAGTCAATCCACCATGCCGACGTTCACCGTGTTTCAAAACCGTTCCATTAAATATATTTTTTTCCGAACTTCGATCCGATCGGCTTCTGGTGAGATTACAGAGGCAATGATGTTGAACGAGCAATTAAATTGTTTTCAGGATCAAAGCTTTCACATTGCATTCATTTCGGCGCTGACATTAATCGACATGGGACGCCGTCGCTGACAAAAATATAGAAAATACTGTGTGTGTGTGTGTGTGTGTGTGTGTGTGTGTGTGTGTGTGTGTGTGTGTGTGTGTGTGTGTGTGTGTGTGTGTGTGTGTGTGTGTGTGTGTGTGTGTGTGTGTGTGTGTGTGTGTGTGCACGTACTTGTGCGCATGTGTGGCTGGAGGGGAAAAGGTCTACTCAGCCCCAGGGCAGAGACACAGTAACAGCAGAGACTGACACTAACTTACAACTGAGGCCTGGCTGAAGCTGTGTGTGTGTGTGTGTGTGTGTGTGTGTGTGTGTGTGTGTGTGTGTGTGTGTGGTCTCACGGATATTACTTTGTTGGGCCCGGAGACCGGGAGCACACCAACGGTATGGGGCCCTCCTCCCTCGTGGGGCCCAAAATGGTGGGCCCCACACCGATTTTGATTTAAATAAGCTCAGGAGCCTCCCCTGATATGCCTGTTGCTTTTTTTAAACAAGTCCCACAAAGTGCCAAAATATGGAAAAGTGTGTGTAATGTGTGTGTGGAATTCATGCTCTCTTCCGCCCCTGGTGGTATGATGGTGCTGGTGCAGCGGATACACACACTTCCGGTTGTGTGTGTATATTTCCCGCGATTTCCAATCTCGCGAGATTTAAGGTAAAGTCTCATTGAACGGTTCCCGCGAGATCGGGATCTCACGGGATCTCTGTTTTACCAGCCAGGTGCCATGTTGAAACATCTAACCCAGGAACTTCTTCTCTAAGGTAGGTTTACTTTATTTAATATTACTTTGTCAACTTTCTCAACGGAGTGAATACTCGCAAGAACCCGAGGGTTGTTCGTTTAGTGACGAGGGCACTAAACACGTTTAATTCGGCCGGATGTTGCCTCCGGTGTCTCAGGCCGTAACGTGAGTTCGCCCGGTAACATGCACTGCCGATAGCACGAATTGCCAGCCTCCCCAAACCTCCGGTATACACGTAAGAAAGCTTTATATGCTTAAAATGTTTTCCGTTTTAATTCGGCGGGATGTTGGGGCGATGGCGATGTCGGTAAACGCGTAGTTTGGTCTCTCAAGCGGTCACGTAGTCGCGTAGTTTGGTCTCTCAAGCCGAGTTCGCCGTCCGCCCGTTAACATGTATAGCTCATAGCAGGAGCTCTCTCGCTAACCAAAACCTCCGGTATTACATGTAATGAAGCGTTATGTGTTTAATGTGTTTTCCGTTTTAATTCGACTGGTTGTCAGTGTGTGTTTATAACTATGTGGGTGTGAACGTGGTGCTGGCTCACGGCCGGAGAAGCTACTTCCGGTTTTAGCTGCGCGAGGTAAACAAACACACGGCACGTGAAGCTGACAATGTTAACCAGATAGTGTAATAAGAGTCTATGTCTGAACCGTGAATACATTAAGGGGCTGGACACTCTTCTTACGCAGTTGCTTATTCAGTAATTGAATGAGCTCTGTGCATGAATTGTTGAATAATATTGCACAAATACTAAGACGTAAAATTAATAATTCAGACTAAAAGGAACAAAGTTGGCGATAAATTGTGTGTGTGAATAGATTTATAATATCACTGCTTCATCTAGAGCACGATACATCTGATTTAACTACAAGTGTATTCTGTTATATGAATCTATTGCAGGTGTATGACATCATATTGGCCTTATTGGTTCAGCTGTAACCCTCACACTGTAAAACAGACTTGGGGTCAAAACGAAAATATATTCATTGATGTGTGTCACCTTCTTGAGCAGTGTGACATGTCGTGTCGTGTCGTGTCTTACAGTCACAGGACTGGATGCAGTGTTACTTTGCTCCGGTTACTTTTTTAATGCTGTGATGATTATAAGCTATGAAAGTAAACTTTCTGACTGCTTTAGAATTATGTTTTCATATTTATTATTTGCCCATAAGTTTTACACAACTGGAATAATACGGTTAACATATTGTCATACACAACACTATAAATACAACTGCAATACATTAACATTTCCTAGTGAAACATTACAGCTAGTGTATCTATGGGTGTCCATGTGATCTTTCAGATCTATATTAGTTTTTGCTTTTTATTTGAATTCCAGGTGACAAACGACCAGGCTCCTGCTGTGGAGGTGGAGAGTAAGACACCTTTAGTTCTGACTTCCCATGACGAATTGAACACAAATGAAGCTACAGACCAGGTAATGGAGTAATGTACACAGTCAAAGTCAGCTTTATTGTCAATTTTTACATATGTGCAAACATACAAAAGATTGAAAGTACGTTTCTCTTCTGTCCAACAATAAGTGAATAATAATAATAATAAAGTGCAAAAAGGTTTAAAGACTATGTGTATGTCAGCAACAGACAGAGTTCAGCAGCATTTAGACGTGTGTGTCTAAAGAGGACGGAGTGGGAGGGTGGGGAGAGAGTTCAGCTTCCTGACAGCCTGGTGGATGAAGCTGTTGGACAGCCTGGTGGTGCGAGCCCGGAGGCTCCGGTATCTCCTACCGGAGGGCAGGAGGCTGAAGAGACCGTGTGAGGGGTGGCAGGAGTCGCTCACAATCATGGTCACTTTGTGGGTGAGGCGGGTGTCATATATGTCCTGCAGGGAGGGGAGGGGGGGGAGTGAGGCACCAATGATCCGTCCAGCTGCATTCACTATGCACTGCAGGGCTTTCCTGTTGTAGTCTGTGCAGCTTCCGCCCCACACAGTGATGCTGCTGGTCAGGATGCTCTCAATGGTGCCACGGTAGAAGGTGCACATGATGGATGGGGGGCTTCCTGCTTTCCTCAGCTTGCGGATGAAGTAGAGCACCACGTGAGCCCCTGAGGGGCCCCTGTACTCAGTGTGATGCTGCTCGAGGTGTTGTTGCCGACGCGTACTGCTTGTGGCCTCTCACTGAGGAAGTCCAGCAGCCAGTTACACAGCGAGGCGTTGAGTCCCAGCTGGTCAAGTTTGCAGATGAGTTGTTTTGAGATGATGGTGTTGAATGCTGAACTAAAGTATATGAACAGCATTCTCACATATGAGTCTTTTTTGTCCAGGTGGGTGAGGGCTGGGTGGAGAGCAGAGCAGATTGCATCCTCCGTGAACCGTTTGGGACGATATGCAAACTGGAAGGGTCCAGGGTGGGGGGGAGAATGGATTTGATGTGTGACATGACTAGTCGTTCAAAGCACTTCATGATTATGGGGGTAAGTGCCACTGGATGATAGTCATTGAAGCAGGATGGAGTGGATTTCTTTGGCACAGGTATGATGGTGGTGGCCTTGAAGCACGATGGAACAACAGCTTGTCTCAGAAGTGTTGAAGACATCCGTGAAGACGTCCTTAAGCTCCTCTGCGCAGTCCCTCAACACACGACCAGGGATGTTGTCTGGACCTGTTGCCTTGCGGGTGTTGATAGTGGAGAGAGTCCTCTTCACGCTGGCAGCAGACACGCACAGGACCTGGTCATGGGGAGGGGGCGGAGTCTTGTGTGGACGAGTGCTGTTCTGTGCTTCAAACCGTGCAAAGAAACTGTTGAGGTCGTTAAGCAGAGAGATGTTGCTGTTGCAGGTCTGTGGCGCGGGTTTATAGTCTGTGATGGTCTGGATGCCCTGCCACAGGCTCTGTGTGTCTCTGCTGTCTTTGAAGTGACAGGTTATCTTGTTTGTGTAATCCTGTTTTGCTTTCCAGATGCTGTGGCACAGGTTGGCTCTCGCTGTTCTCAGGTCCATTTCGTCCCCGACTCTGAAGGCTTTGTTCCTGGCCCTCAGGAGCCGGTGGACTTCCCCTGTCAGCCACGGCTTCTGGTTAGCCCGAGTGGTGATGGTCTTTACGTGGGTCACATCATCAATGCACTTACTAATGTAAGAAGTAACAGTGTCTGTGTACTCCCCAATGTCTGTGTGGTTGTTGTATGTGGCTGCCTGCTTAAACATTTCCCAGTCTGTTGAGCAGAAGCAGTCTTGGCCACACCCGGACCTGCTTCAGAACCGGTCTGGAGACGTTCACTCTGGGTCTGTATGCTGGCATTAGCATGACGGTGATGTGGTCAGAGAGTCCTATGTGGGGGAGGGGGGAGGCCTTGTACGTTCCTTTGTGTGTTGTGTAGACCTGATCCAAAATGTTGTCCCCTCTTGTTGGGAAATCAACATGCTGATGTAGTTTGGGAAGGACAGTCTTGAGATTTGCTTGGTTGAAATCTCCAGCAAAGATGGTGAAGCCGTCTGGGTGAGCCGTCTGTTGTTCAGTGACTCTTAACTCAAGTCGGGAACGGAGAAGCGTTACAGCGGTCTTTACGTGCCGTGCTTTCTGCAGCGCATCAGGCTGCGAGTCCAGCTGCTGCTGTCTGCTCACCTCCACCCCTCCCCCACAGGCCAGCGCGCCACGGAGACATGGTCCGTTTTATACGGCATAACGAACGCACATCAGACCCACGGGACTCATGTGACATATAGGGTTCTGCCTGCCAGCCTCCTGCCAGCTTCCTGCATGGAGCCCCTCTGCAACAGGGGGGCTTTTTTTAGACAAACTGCTAGTCAAGTATCAAGCACCAAGGCAAGTTATTTGCTAGCATTTAAATTAGCAAAAGCCAGCAAGCCTTTCTCTGAAGGGGAGTTTTTGAAAGAATGCATGGTAGAGACAGCAGGTCTCTTGTGTCCAGAGAGCAAAAACAAATTTGAAAAATTGAGTTCATCACGCATGACAGCGTGTAGAACTAATTGACGAAGACTTAGCCAGCAAGTTAAACAAAAAAGCTGAGTCATTTAAGTTATATTCGTTAGTAAGTAATGTAAGTTCTCTTTACTTTTTAGTTATTGGCTTTTACTTATAATTTATATTGGTTCACACAAACACTCTCTATCCATCTGATACTGGCCCGGCCCGTCTGTCAAATTTTAAAAGTCAATGTGGCCCCTGAGCCAAAAAGTTTGCCCACCCCTGATTTACAGAGTATTTTGAATATGAACAAGTGCAGCACCCTACATGTTGTTGTGAGGCATGTTAGACCTCTAGAATAGACCATGCACTCGGTTTTAAGTTATAGGCTGTTTCAAAAATCTTTTTCGCATAAGCTCATTTTTGCAACTTGTGAGTATCTCAACATGCATCATTACTATAATTTCTAAATGTAGTACTTTTTTCCAATCTTAATTCCAGCTGACAAACAATCAGGCTCCTGCAGTGGAGACAGAGACGCCTTTAGATCTGGCTTCCCATGACAAATTGGAAACAAAAGAAGCTAAAGACCAGGTAAGGAGTAATATACACACTGTTGTCACAAGCTATTTATGTTGACCTGTACACAATGTAGTTCTATTGGCAAGATAGGGATGTGTTCACATTGTTTTGATGCAGCGTTTCAGTCAAGTTACTCATTGGGTTATATGATGGACATCAGATTGAGGGATCAGATTTAATCTGAAACGCATATATCCAATCTTGCAGCCATGGAGCCACTTAACCTCACACACATGTTGGTTTCTAGTCTATCCTTATGGGGCCCTTGAGGTAAAAGAACATTTTCCATTGCAGGCGCTAATATGTTTTTGAGAGATAACCTCACACATGTTGGTTTCTAGTCTATCCTTATGGGGCCCTGGCATTTTATTCAAAGCATAAGTGAATTTACATAATTTTAACAACACATTTTAGAATGTAATCTCAAGGTATTATAAGTGTAATTGTATACCTACTAAAATGGTGCATGTTTAAAAAAGTTATTTTTAACATGCTCCATTGGAGGCCCTAATATGTTGTTAAGAGTTAACAGCCTTACACATGTTGGTTTCTAGTCTATCCTTATGGGGCCCTGGCGTTTTATTCAAACTATAAGTGACTTTATTTCATTCAAACAACACATTTCAGGATCCAACCTCAAGTTATTGCAGGTGTAATTGTACACTTACTGAGCTGTTGCATGTATAAAAGAGGTAGTTTGAACATTCCCCATTGCATGCCCTAATATGTTGTTGAGAGATAACCTCACACATGTTGGTTTCTAGTCTATCCTTATGGGGCCCTGACGTTTTATTCAAAGCATAAGTGAATTTACATAATTTTAACAACCCATTTTAGAGTCTAATCTCCATTTATTATATATGTAATGTTACACTTTGTTACCTGTTGTGTGTTTAAAAAGGATATTTTGGTTATGAACCAGTCCAGCCCCCTATATGTTGTTGTGAGACATGTTAGACCTCAAGAATAGACCATCCCACTCACTCAGCTTTAAGTTATATGCTGTTTTAGAAACTGTTTTCACATAAGCTAACTTTTGTAACTTGTAAATATCTTCCCAAACACCATTACTATAAATTCTTAATGCATCCTTGTTTTCAATCTGAATTCCAGGTGACAAACTATCAGGCTGCTGCTGTGGCAATAGAGATGGAGACATTTCCTTCAGATCTGACTTCCCATGAGGAATCACACAGAAGAAGCAACAGCCCAGGTAAAGGAGTGGTGTACACACTGTTTACACCAAGTATTTATGTTGACCTGTAGACTATGTGGTTCTATTATCAACATAGGGATGTGTTCACAATGCTCTTCTGATGCAGTGTGTCAGTCAGGTTACTCGTTGTTATTTGATTGACTTCAGATTGAGGGATCAGACTTAATCTGAAACGCATATATCTAGCATTGTAGCCATAGAGCCAGTTAACCACACACACACATTCTGGTTTTTATATCCTTATGGGGCCCTGTCGTTTTATTTAAACTATAAGTGACTTTACATCATTTTAACAACACATTTTAGAATGTAATCTCAAGGTATTACAAGTGTAATTGTATACCTACTAAGATGGTGCATGTTTAAAAAAGTTATTTTTAACATGCTCCATTGGAGGCCCTAATATGTTGTTAAGAGTTAACAGCCGTACACATGTTGGTTTCTAGTCTATCCTTATGGGGCCCTGACGTTTTATTCAAACTATAAGTGACTTTATATCATTCAAACAACACATTTCAGGATCCAACCTCAAGTTATTGCAGGTGTAATTGTACACTTACTGAGCTGTTGCATGTATAAAAGAGGTAGTTTGAACATTCCCCATTGCAGGCCCTAATATGTTGTTGATAGATAACCTCACACATGTTGGTTTCTAGTCTATCCTTATGGGGCCCTGGCATTTTATTCAAAGCATAAGTGAATGTACATAATTTTAACAACCCATTTTAGAGTCTAATCTCCATTTATTATATATGTAATGTTACACTTTGTTACCTGTTGTGTGTTTAAAAAGGATATTTTGGTTATGAACCAGTCCAGCCCCCTATATGTTGTTGTGAGACATGTTAGACCTCAAGAATAGACCATCCCACTCACTCAGCTTTAAGTTATATGCTGTTTTAGAAACTGTTTTCACATAAGCTAACTTTTGTAACTTGTAAATATCTTCCCAAACACCATTACTATAAATTCTTAATGCGTCCTTGTTTTCAATCTGAATTCCAGGTGACAAACTATCAGGCTGCTGCTGTGGCAATAGAGATGGAGACATTTCCTTCAGATCTGACTTCCCATGAGGAATCACACAGAAGAAGCAACAGCCCAGGTAAAGGAGTGGTGTACACACTGTTTACACCAAGTATTTATGTTGACCTGTAGACTATGTGGTTCTATTATCAACATAGGGATGTGTTCACAATGCTCTTCTGATGCAGCGTGTCAGTCAGGTTACTCGTTATTTGATTGACTTCAGATTGAGGGATCAGACTTAATCTGAAACGCATATATCTAGCATTGTAGCCATAGAGCCAGTTAACCACACACACACATTCTGGTTTTTATATCCTTATGGGGCCCTGTCGTTTTATTTAAACTATAAGTGACTTTACATCATTTTAACAACACATTTTAGAATGTAATCTCAAGGTATTACAAGTGTAATTGTATACCTACTAAGATGGTGCATGTTTAAAAAAGTTATTTTTAACATGCTCAATTGGAGGCCCTAATATGTTGTTAAGAGTTAACAGCCGTACACATGTTGGTTTCTAGTCTATCCTTATGGGGCCCTGGCGTTTTATTCAAACTATAAGTGACTTTATATCATTCAAACAACACATTTCAGGATCCAACCTCAAGTTATTGCAGGTGTAATTGTACACTTACTGAGCTGTTGCATGTTTAAAAGAGGTAGTTTGAACATTCCCCATTGCATGCCCTAATATGTTGTTGATAGATAACCTCACACATGTTGGTTTCTAGTCTATCCTTATGGGGCCCTGGCGTTTTATTCAAAGCATAAGTGAATTTACATAATTTTAACAACCCATTTTAGAGTCTAATCTCCGTTTATTATATATGTAATGTTACACTTTGTTACCTGTTGTGTGTTTAAAGAGGATATTTTGGTTATGAACCAGTCCAGCCCCTTATATGTTGTTGTGAGACATGTTAGACCTCAAGAATAGACCATCCCACTCACTCAGCTTTAAGTTATATGCTGTTTTAGAAACTGTTTTCACATAAGCTAACTTTTGTAACTTGTAAATATCTTCCCAAACACCATTACTATAAATTCTTAATGCGTCCTTGTTTTCAATCTGAATTCCAGGTGACAAACTATCAGGCTGCTGCTGTGGCAATAGAGATGGAGACATTTCCTTCAGATCTGACTTCCCATGAGGAATCACACAGAAGAAGCAACAGCCCAGGTAAAGGAGTGGTGTACACACTGTTTACACCAAGTATTTATGTTGACCTGTAGACTATGTGGTTCTATTATCAACATAGGGATGTGTTCACAATGCTCTTCTGATGCAGCGTGTCAGTCAGGTTACTCGTTGTTATTTGATTGACTTCAGATTGAGGGATCAGACTTAATCTGAAACGCATATATCTAGCATTGTAGCCATAGAGCCAGTTAACCACACACACACACATTCTGGTTTTTATATCCTTATGGGGCCCTGTCGTTTTATTTAAACTGTAAGTGACTTTACATCCTTTTAACAACACATTTTAGAATCTAATCTCAAGTTATTACAAGTGTAATTGTATACCTACTAAGATGGTGCATGTTTAAAAAAAGTTATCTTTAACATGCTCCATTGAAGGCCCTAATATGTTGTTAAGAGATAACAGCCTTACACATGTTGGTTTCTAGTCTATCCTTTAGGGCCCCTGGCGTTTTAACCTCACACACCCACACAAAGGGGACGTGGCTTATCGCTGTGACTTATCTCTATAACAACAGTTACCATTTCCGCCATCCAGAAAGAAAGAATACATAAATTATCCTTTATTAAGTCCTTTAGGGATATTATTCTCTGCATTTAACCCATCCTATGTAGTTAAGGAGCAGTGTGCTGCCGTGAGGCGCCCCGGGGAGCAACTGGGGGTTCAGTGCTCAACACACTTCAGCCTCCACCATTGAACTAACCACTAGTTCTGCTTTGTACTTGTTGTGGAAGTCCCTCAAACAGTGGATAATCAAACGCCCCCGTGTCTGTGTTCATATAAGAATAATGTATGTATTCTTTCTTTCTGGATCGCGGAAATGGTAACTCATTTTACAGAGATAAGTGACGAGATAAGCCACGCCCCCTTTCCGGTGCAAATTAAGTGAATGCCGCGATTTAACCACATATAGTTTAAATATATATTGAACTAACCACTAGTTCTGCTTTATACTTGTTGTGGAAGTCCCTCAAACGTCGGACCATCAAACTCCCCCGTGTCTGGGTTCATAATATTATCCGAAGTCCCACAACTGCGTCTGAATGACGGCCGCTTCCAGAGCTGCTTCCGCAACGACAGGACAGCAGTGATGTGATTGGTTGACAATGAGGGCGACATCTGATTGGCTACAGATAGGTCCATGTTGAAAAAACGCATTTGTGGATCTGGCGACGTCAGGAGTCTCAAAAAACCCACACACGAATGTGTAGCGATTTACACACGAATGCAGTGCGAGCCACAAATAAATACATACAAATCCACATTTGTGCATTGGAATGTATTTGTAATTCGATCTGTGTGCATTTGTGAGTCACATTTATTTGTCAAATGTATTTGTAAATCCTTCTGTGTGCATTTGTAAATCAAATATATTTGTGAATTGTTCTGTGTGCATTTGTAAATAAAATATATTTGTGAATTGTTCTGTGTGCATTTGTGAATTATGAGACCGATCTGACCCCATAGTCTTTTGCCCAGAACATGTTTATCAAAGTTCTGTCTTTTGCCCAGAACATGTTTATTAAAATGTGTCAATAGACAAATGTTCATGTTTTCTTTGAGGATGAGTGAGGGCTGAAAAACTTTCTTTTTGTATATGTGTGTTATTAAAAAAACAATGGTAAGCATTGTTCCTTCCAGATAGTGTGCCTTGCTAAGATATATAAACTAGAAATGTGTGGCCAGCTAAGATAGAAAACCTTGATATCTAAATGTGTGTGTGAAAATGGACCCCACAAGTTGTGAATGCTAGAAACAAAGCCCCACAAAGTAACAAAAAAACTAGCACAAAAAAAAAAGTTTATAATTTTGGTAAATTCAAGTGATATATATGATATAGATTTTTTTCTTATGCTGCCTGATTTTTTACAGAGGTGTAGAACCACTGGAAAGGGGGGGCCCCACATTTGGGTAAAACAAGTTTTGGTCCCACAAAGGAGGAAGACAAGACTGTGTGTGTGTGTGTGTGTGTGTGTGTGTGTGTGTGTGTGTGTGTGTGTGTGTGTGTGTGTGTGTGTGTGTGTGTGTGTGTGCGTGCCCTAATTAGCAGCCACCACCTTTGAAACCGAGTTTCAAACAGAGAAATCACATTACACAGTTACCATTTGCCCTTGACTGTCACATTACTTTACAGTATACAGAGGGTATTGTGAAAACATGTTATAGTTTGCATATTTCATACTCTTTATGCTGCTTCGACCTTGTAAAGTGAACACATGACGTAATGCAGAATTATTGTTGTATGCATGAAACTCTAGTGTATCATATTGTGGAGTTATTAACCCTTTTTTTCAGGTGCTTGTTCAAAGAAATCTAACCAAGGCAAGAAACACACATATATCTGCACAAAGCTCATGAAGATCTCTGTTAGATCGAAACGAGCTTTTACCATTATTATATTAAGTCCCTTTTCAGACATATTTAGCTCAATAATACGGTGAGGAAATCATCAGCTATTTCATTTTTTTCCTGCAGCAGCATAATTTGCTTTTACGTGATGTAGTAGAGGATCAGTTCAGTGTTCAGCCGAAAACTTGTGAAAAACAAAAGCCTTCTAATTTTCTGCCACTAGGCTCGAGTACAATTGGTGGATGCAAATGCAAACCCACATGGGCGTGACCAATTAATTTTTGCAATTTTGGTGACCAACATGCTTTGCTGCTTTCTGTCTCAACCTCCCACCCTTCCCTCTTCTTTTTTTTCTGTCTCACTCTGCCTTTCCATTTCTATAGGCTGAGGTCTGTTCACTGTGGGCTAAGCACTTCAGTGCCTTCTGGAACAGAGGGGAAAATGACTTGGCAAGCATATCCATTCCTAATCATATGTATGTGTGTGTGTGTGTGTGTGTGTGTGTGTGTGTGTGTGTGTGTGTGTGAGAGAGTGTGTGTGTGTACATGAGTCTTCATGCCAGCTTCGTCCAAGCATTTAGTTTGGTGGCCCCTGTGCCTGCATTCAGTGATTGCTGGGTTTTATCTACACACACACACACACACACACACACACACACACACACACACACAAATGCATATACACCCCGTTGTTGCTGCAAAGCAAACTGGGAATTCACAGTCAGCCGTGCGAGGGAAAGATTGGCTCTATTGAGTGTCTTGGTGGCTTGCCAGTTCTATTTTGGTGTGTATGTGGTTTTGTACACGTATGTGTGTGTGTGTGTGTGTGTGTGTGTGTGTGTGTGTGTGTGTGTGTGTGTGTGTGTGTGTGTGTGTGTGTGTGTGTGTTTGATGGGCTTATACATCTATGACTTTGAGCGGTTAAGGGTGTTTGTATTCACCAGTGGGACGAGGGAGCAAAGTCAATATTTTACTTCTCCAGCAGCATTCTTCTTAAAGCTCTTTAATAATCACACGGAGACACGGCAGTGCCGCGATATTACTCGGTGTTAAAAGTTGTAATGAGTTTGAAGACGGTTTAAAAGACGTCGCTATCTGTTCGGCTTTAAGGAAACGCTCGCTTTAATGTTTCTTGGCACGCCGTCTGTGTATTGTTTGCACAACAGAGTGAATTCAATCATTAACTTCACACGTCCGGAAAGAAACATGGTGCCTTTGTGAATAATCCTGAAATGATATGATTCGCTGTCTCAAAAATCCCAAATGTTGGAGGTTTGCGGAGCTTCTGTCAGAGTTCATGGGTAATAAATGGCATGATTTTAAAGAAACTCTGGACCTATGGAAGTCTCCTTTCACAGTCTCTTGTCACATGTAAGAGTCAAAGAAGTCTGTGAGAGGAAACTTGACTCGTTACTGCAGTGAAAGACATTCAGCAGCTTTTTCTTGATAAACCATGCGAGTAATTCTGTCCCAATATGTTCCATATTTTGAAATGTGCATTGCTACTATTTTAACCAGAATTACAAAAGAGTCACCTTGAAGTCTCGTGGCTGTTCGGCTTGATTTGATTAGAGTACTTAAGATGGCAGCCATGCCACTTTTAATGACGTTGTCATGGAAATAACTGTACTTTGCATGTGACTCCCAAGGGCTGCTTTGTTGCCATGGTGAAGTGTTCCTGTGGCATTGTCCACACACGAAACAATGCTCATTTACATAAGTACATTGTTAACGTTTAATGGAAACCTTCTCAGATGTACAAAAGGAGAGTTCTCACCAAGGTCTGGGTCGGGCTCTGAACTGATCACATGACTTCTATCTGCATGCTGCATGAGTTCTATGTTCATGCTGCATGGGTTCTATCTGCATGCTGCATGAGTTCTATATGCATGCTGCATGAGAATCAGAATCAGAACCATTTATTGCCATGTATGTTTACACATACAAGGAACGGCAGACGGGAAGAAACTGTTTTTGTGGCGTGAGGTCTTGGTCCTGATGCTGCATGGGTTCTATCTGCATGCTGCATGAGTTCTATGTTCATGCTGCGTGAGTTCTATCTGCATGCTGCATGAGTTCTATGTTCATGCTGCGTGAGTTCTATCTGCATGCTGCATGAGTTATATCTGCATGCTGCATGAGTTCTATGTTCATGCTGCATGAGTTCTATGTTCATGCTGCATGAGTTCTATCTGCATGCTGCATGGGTTCTATGTTCATGCTGCATGAGTTCTATCTGCATGCTGCATGGGTTCTATGTTCATGCTGCATACGTGTGTGCATGCTTGTCTATCTATTGTAAAGTAGATCCTGCATGTGGGCAGCTGGAGGTGAGCCTCCATCTTTGACCAGAGAAGAGGCCGCTCCCCAGAGCCCATCCATCACAATAAAGACTCCATCACCCTGTTTCTCTCTCACTAAAGAGAAATAGCTCAACAACTGTGGACGATGATTCCAGCCGACTTTGGCCTGATTTCCTGACTTTTCCACGATGTCAGCGAAATGGCTCGACAACTATTGGATGGATTGCCGTAGAATTTTCTACACATGTTCATGGGGCCGAGAGGATGAATCCTAACGACTTTGGTTGTCTCCTATTAAGGAACAGACCAGCAGGGCATAGTTTAAATCCAGTGAAAATCTCAACGTCTACTACATTGGATTGCCATGACATTTGACACATTCAGAGAAGAACACTGCTTTAGAAACCTACACAAAGCTGGCTGTGGACTCTTAATCCTGTTAAACCTCATAAAACTCCCCCTAAAACAATCATGGGATCTATTGAAAACTGCTGTTCCTACTCTGTGATGGTACATCTCCCCCCTCGGCTTCAATGTGTCTAAAGATTTGACACAGCCTACTTGTAATTAGAGGCACCGTTCATTCACTATATGTTGCCTGATAGTCAATTACGCCCCCTCTGATATTTTGATACGACCTTGTCATAAAATCTTTAGAACGTGGGAAGAAATCAATGGGAAGTCATGTTTGGACTTCGGAACGAGGCTGTCAACTAATGTTTGATGGAAATATGAAGACGGACACTCGCACACACACACTCGGGGTGAGCAGATCCTGCAAATGATGGCGGAACTAATCTATCGGCTGCTAATTAGAAATGAGCGATAGGCGAAGGAAGAGGGAGAGAGAGGGGGAGGAAGAGGGGGAGGAGGGAATTATTATGCGAGGAAGAGCCATAAAAGTGAACGCGAGAGTCACGAGAGATCAGACCTCTGACTGCTTCCTCCCAAGACCAGCACAGCGTGTCACACTGTTTGAACCCCGTCGCACTCAAACATGGAATACATTTTTTATTCGGCCGAGACGATGCACATGTTGATACACTGGAATCGCCTCGAATTTGACTTCGAAAGCATCACGTGGAAATATTACAATTAAAGGTATTTGATGATTGTGTCCACGTAAAGTTCTGGAAAGTTGTGCACGTATAGGTATAGAGTTCAGTGCTCGCATCACTAATTAGTGTTGAGGACTCTTGGACATTGCAAACAGGCCCTGTCCTTGTTCTGCACGTGCACAACCACTTATTTTTGCTTCAGATTTATTGAAAAGCATATTTGAGTTGTTAGTTGAGGAGAAACTTGACACCAGCCATGCCCCAGTGTGTGTCGTGTGTTTGTCCAGTCAGGTGTGGGAAAGCTTTGTGTTTATGTCTGAGAGAAAGGAAGAACTGTCAATCACGTATTGCTAGTATGGTGAGTACATTCCTCTGTGATGCTGCCAGACCACAATGAGTGAAATGAAGTTATGAGCTTTGCCACTGTAAACATAAAATAGCTTTTTAAACTCTTTTCCAAGCTGTTATAACAGTGTTTTCCAGTAGAATAATCATGTATTTGAATCAAGTGTTGGAGCATGTATTGGAGATTTGGCCCCGTCTGACCATTGAAATGAACATTACATGGTCATATAAAAACAAGAGTATATTAAAACCTGAAATATTACAGCAAGAGCCACATTTTGACATTATATTTAATATGTTTGCTTTTGCTCGGACAAACCAATGCCAGTAAACACCGAGACCAGTGTGAGCCCGTTTCCACAAGGCTACTCATGGTTTCCTGATTACTGACAGATCAGGGACTATCCCCTCGTTCATCAGCTCATCAAACGTGAGGGAAGAAAACCTCGCCATGTCTGTCCCATGACGATGACATCATGAGAAAAAAAAGCCACTGACTGATCCGTCGAGGCATCTGAAGCTGGTTGTTGCATAACAGCTCTCCAGCAGCCGCCATCATTTCTCTCTCTCCCCCTTTTCCTCCCATCATTAATCTACCTCTTCCTGTTTTTTTTTTGTTTTTGTTTTACATCTTTCTTCCTCTCTCATCTGTCTCTATCTCTCTTGCATCACTTCATTCCTCATGTTTTGTCAGTTTTGAGACGTAGACTTTTTTTAAATTGTTGATTTCATGTAAAAACGCTGTTTTTCCCCGTGCAGGTCATTTTTAACAACATGAAAACTATATCGCTTCTTCTTCGCCCTCTTTTTTTCAATAATGCAACGACAAAACTGCACATCTCAGCCAACATCTGGTCAGGAGTCCTGCTGACCAAATCATGATTTTATGGCCCCAACGTCATCAGACAAAATGAACATGAATATAGATTAATGACAACAGATGTGCTGTATAATCGGCCACATAAAAAAAGAAGCATGATCACAGAAACAGTGAGGAACTCAGTTAAGCCCTGTTAACCACAAAAGCATGTTTTAAAAAAAAAAGGACTTCCCAAAAAGTAAAATGTAATGTGGACTCTAAGAAACAGAGGAACGTACCTGGGGTCACACACCTGAAGTACCTTTATTATAAAGACCTGATAAGAGGGAGCTGTTATTTAATAAGCACCTCTTGTGTGTGTGTGTGTGTGTGTGTGTGTGTGTGTGTCTGAGTGACAGAGTAGAGCTGTCAGGGGTTAGAAATGACTTAATATCACCGCTAATTACACAGCCAGCCTTTCATGCCTGTTTTGCCTGCTGCTCTGGAAGCTTTCCCTCTTTGTTTGGAGTTGAGTGCAGCGTCTGCTGACGTTAGCGTGGCGGCGGCGGCGGCGGCCGACAAACAACAATCACGCACACGAGCTGAGAAGTAATTCGCAGGGCGGCCTCGCAGCGAGAGGACTCAGAAATAAAGAAGAGAAATAATAACGGCATCCAAGTGCCCTGAAGACATTTTCATCTCATTCTTTGTGTCGTGGGGGTTTTCACCTCTTTTATCACTCGCTCTCTCTTCCTTGTTCATTTCCTCTTTTCTTTCCTCCTCCTTTTCCCTGCTCTTTTCTTCCCACCCCTTCTTCCTTCTTGACAGCTCCAGTTAATTTAATGTCAGCTCTGCCAGCTCGCCTCATCACTGTGAGACTAACTGACCGGAGCGAGGGATGGGAGGAGGAGGAGGAGGAGGGGACAGGTGCTGGCCCGAAAGCAGAAAAGAGAAAGAAAGAAAGAAAGAAAGAATGGAAATCAAGGGGGGAAACTAAACAATAAATGAATCAATAAACGGACAACAAAGGTAAAAATAACCGGCTGACTGGCAGAACTGGTACTTGAGAGTTTGCACTCAGCTCTCCCACAATCCTTTGCCTTTTACAGAAGAGGCAATTACAATTTCACAGGTTGAAATTCAAATCCCCCGTGGTATGTGTGTGTATGTATTTCTGTGTGTGTGTGTGTGTGTGTACTCCATGAGATAGAGCAGGCTGTCAAAGTGATTTCAAGCTGTTTATAGCCTAAGCTCACAAAATGGATCCTCGTGCAGCAAAAAAGGGGGAAAAGAATCTAAATCCCCCCCCCCCCCCCCCCCGCCCAAACCCTCCTTTAAAAAAGAAAACTAATTCCTTGAATATTAATTGCCTGGCTTGACGATCGGCTTATTTGTTTGTGATGAGGCTGCAAAAGAAAAGTACCCATAATCCCTGTATTTCTCTCTCCCTCTCTCTCATGCTGTCTACTGTCTGCATTAATCTATCTCTTTCCTTTGCTCTCTTTAAATCTTTTCTCCCTCTATCTTCTATCACCCTCTTCCTCTGAGCATGTTAGTCATTTAGATTTCCTTTCCAAGGCGAGCGGAGGAGCGTCTCTGAGATGTTGCAGCAGCAGTGTATCTAATAGCAAAGTTCCACTATCTAATTGCTGCTGCTGCTTTATTTACATCCCTCAAGATTTATGGCCCACGTCAGGTTTCATTTTCAAGCCCCAGAGTGCAACTTGATTTATTATTATAATAGTATCTCCACTTTCCAGGTCCTCTCAGATCCCTCGCAGCACAGTGTGTCGGCTACGAGCGCAAAATAATCTGCTTGAGTGTTCGCGTCAGCCATCAGCGTTCATCGGGTATCAACCTTTATTCATCCGGGAAAGTCATCTGAGCTCACTCGCTTTTATTACAGGTTGGGTTTTTATCACACTCACAGCTGGGTTCATGGTCCACTGATACCTGAACACCTTTGCTCAAGGGCAGTGGGGGGGGGGGGGGGGGGGGGGTGGAGAGGAGACACAAACTCAGATTTGACTTCTCTTGATGTGTAAAGACAAGTGACTGAAAAGAGGCAGACCCCTCTGCCATGTGTCTCCGGCATGGGGATGAACCCCCGTTCCATATGCCTTGTGTGTCCATGTGACTGTCAGTCATTAGCATAACAATGCATCATGTTGCGTGAAGATTTCCAAAACTCAAATCAGTAAGCATGACGGACATGTCCTGCACATCAAATGTCAGATAATCTGACTTACTTAGATATTAAATTGGAGCCGGACACTTGACTCGACTTGAAGGCTTGAATATAGACTTGACACTAATGACATGTACTTGACTTGGATTTTTTTTTTCTTTATGTATTTCATGACTTTTTGCTCAAAACCTGAGTTGTGTGTGTGTGTGTGTGTGTGTGTGTGCACGACTACGCCCTGTGCATACAGTCTTTGGCAGTTGCACTACCGACAAGATTTTTTTTTGTCGCACTTTCATTTGTGTGAATTGGACACTTGGTTTGCTTTTGCACATCTTAAACAGATCCATTCCCATAAACAGCCCATGGGTGTGTTTTCTCACCGACTGTGCAGACAATCGCTGTGCAGACACCGTGTGTGTGTGCAGCGTGTGTGTGTGTGTGTGTGTGTGTGTGCGTTACAGGTCAGACTTAGCAGAAACTGATTCCCTCATTGTTCTCCTGTCTGTGTACATGAAGGGAGTTCAACTCACACCCATCCACACATTCATCTGGATGCAGTCCAGATGAGCGACGCCCTCGTGACCTCGTGACCTCCAGCCGTCTACGCGTTAGATTTGTGAGCGGCGTGATCCCGCTTTGCTCTGACGTCACGCACACGTGGACGAAGACGACCTCACGAGATCGATGTGGCCGCCTCAGATGCTCGGCATCGAGCTGCAAGACCCAAGGCATGATGGGAAACGCCTGCAGTCGCCGGATCAGAGGTCTAATTGGCTCTCAGTATTGACAACAAATACAAAAGTTTTTTAGTTCACCCCGATTTTATGTGTAATTGCAGTATGTGATTGTAGGCTGTTGGTCACATGTTGTGCAATGAAGGTTCACAAACAAAAAATAATATAGGAAAGGTTATTCATACAGCACTTACAAAGCATTTTACATGACAGACATAAAAAGAACAAAGTATAGAATACAATGCCAGAGATACATAGTTTTCAAATGTATATATATATATTTACACATAAAAATGTAACTGTACATTGTAGCTGCAGGGCAGCATTTACAGTTTGTTACCGTTAATTAGACAACCTCAACCCGCTGCAAAGTATACAAAGTGCTCCTGTCAATCACAAGGTAGCCACGCCCCCGAAGCACATCTGACTCTAAATGGGAGCATCATTTAATAAATGAACCTATAGAACCGATAGAGACTATAGATGGAGACCACACACTCATGTTTACAATGTTTACTTCTATAAAGCAAGTGAAAGACATCGGTTATACTTTTTTCCGAACTGGAAGGCGGGTAAAAAACAAACAAAAAAAACAAATACAGAGACAGCAGATATACAGTAAATCCTGCAGCACCTGGCAGCAGAGTGATTACAGATCGCTTCCAGCAGATTGCTCCACTCACTTGTCTCCCTCTGCTTTATGTGGACGTGGGACTCCAGCATGGTTCACTAGCTCCCAGCTCTCCTCGTTCACCTTCATCTCCATCCTTTAGAGCGGTCCTCTGCCGCCGGTTCGAGCCCCCTCCTCTCACCTGTAGGGCTCTCCGGCAGAGTGAACCTCACACCGGCGCCCCGCTGAAGGACTTCCTCTCTCCTCTTCGGCCTACACACAGATGGACGATCATGTTCAAAAGCCTACTTCCCAGAAAGAGTCCAGTAAATGCAGCGAGAACCTTTACATTCTGGATGGCGATGGCGTGTCTCCGCCTTCCAGACGTTATTTAGATAACCTCATCCCTCCTGTTGACTGTGAGACTTACTGATGGTTCTGATGTACTTCCATAAGTGAGCAGCGCTTTGGGAAATCACGCTCTCCTGTCTGATCATTTATTTAGATTTCCACCATCTGTTACGCCGGTCTCCCCCCACGGGGACCTGTGATGTAGTAACGACTACTAAATGCATTGGGAGGCAAATTTGATTAATTTCTGCACTTCTTGCTGCAACTTCTCACCGTTACAGCAGTTTTTAGAGCCCACAGCTCCTGCAGAACACTCCCAGAAGATTCAGCCTCCAAACTGTATTAAGTAATATAACATAAATGTTGTTTTAAGTGAGATGGCAGTGCTCGTGGTAAATTAGTTTTTGCAGAGTGGTTATGCATAAACCCAGCTGAGCAGAGGACAGTGTTATGAAAGACATGTTTTACTCAGCGTGGGACGCTGCAGAAGATGGCTTTATAGTTCCCTCCCCATCTCTCTCTCTCTCTCCCCCTCTCTTTCTACTTGAGCAATATCGTTAAATATTAATCAATCAGATGCTGTACGATTAGCAACAGCCCGCCTTGCTGACCTGTGCTTTCTGCTTTGCACGCTCCCTGCACTACGTGTCTGTGTGCGTCTGCGTGTGCTCGGTAGTTTTAAGGGCATTAAAGTGTGAAAGCGTTTCTAAATTGCTCTTAAATTGCTCTCGGGAGGGGTTAGGTGGATGCCCCGCAGGGCTAATGGAGGGAGCATCCCTCTTCCATGTAGAACAAGAAGCTGCAGTCATAGGTATACACAACCGGCGCTCTGCATGTGTACATACGCACACATGAAAGACACACACACTGCTTCCCCCCACCGCCTCAGCCAGACTCATCCTCCTCTGATCATCTTCCCCTCCTGCTCCTCTCGCCCTCCTCTTCTGGAAAAGGAGAACTTGGTTTTTCCTCCTCTCTCTTTCTCTCACTTCGCCCCCACCCTTCTTTTTTTCTTTTTCTTCTTCTTCTTCGGTTTCTTTTTTTTTATCTGTCTCCCTACCCAGTCAGGTTTAATCCTGTTAGTCACGGTAGATATATGGGGTCCTGCTCACTCTGTTTGACTCTCTTCCAGAGAGACGTTCCCCGGAGAGACCCTTTGGATTCAGTTGCACACACAGAGACACACACACACACACACACACACACACATTTACACCGACACACACACACACATACATACGTTGGATACACCCACTTGCAACATTGTATACGTCTGGATCCAAATAAGTTTAAAGCGAGGGTTCTTCATGAACCCCTGGAGAAACCGATGGCTCCATTTAAATGACATTATACAGAACATTATGCACTGCATTATGCCTTCAGACAACATATCCGTGTACTTTGCCTCTTGACTGCGTCTCTGAGGCATGAAATGAAACGCTCACCCAGTAACAATCAACGTGAACACAGTCTCACAGTGAAATCATCTTACTGTACATCTGTTTCCATCCCTCAATCGTTTTCTTTTCAAATGATTCCCCGATCAGAGTTTCTTTTCCGTTTCTTTATTTGCACAATATTTGGCATTGGTGTAGTTCAACAAAGGATTCTACGAATAACCGTCTTTTTTTTTCCGGTCTAAAACATATCGAATCAAGAGGAAGACAGAGACCAAAAGAAAGATGTGATTCGAACACTGAAACAGCAGGAGCAGCAGATTGATGTTTCCACGTCAGCCCACTGAAATGTTCAGATTACTCCCTTATTCCCTGAGATTAATGCAGCGTACCAGATCATTATCACTAGATTTCTCTAGTGTGTTAGTGCTCTGCTATGAGACGTTTCGATTATGAGGATGTACAGTCCGTGCCTTTGCCTATTTAATAATGGAAGAGGAGGAGGAGGAAGAGCAGCATTCAACCACCACACACTTAAGTTGTCATTAACACCCAAACTGTTAAAGCAGGCCTGTGTAAGTGTCTCTGGATGTAACGCTTAGTAGGATATGGTGACCTTTGACCTCAGTCCTCTTAATGTAACACGACTGTACGTGTGTGCCTTCTTTATTTGTCTTTTTATTTTGTATTTCTTGTTATATTCCTTTCTTCCCACCTTCCCACGTTTCAGTAGGGGGCAGTTGTCTGCCTCGTGGACCGACAGCAGAGGTCTGTGTGTGTGTGTGTGTGTGTGTATGTGTGTATATGTGTGTGTGTGTGTGTTCACATGGGCCCCATTCTGATTCAGGCCCTGTCTGTGGGCCCCCCTCTCATTTTAATTAAACAGCAGATGCACTACCCCTGTCCCGTCTGCCGTCCCCTTTTGTATGTGTGTGTGCGCGCGTGTGTGTGTGCATTTGTCTTGTTTTGACCCAGCGTGCCCTCGCCATGTGCCAGTTTTGAGCCATATTGTATCCAGGACTGTTAGTGTCGGCCGTATGGGAGATGGATTAGCAGGCAGGAGGGAGACAGGGAGGACGCACACACAGCCAGTTCTTCAAATACACACAAATATTAATATGTAAAAACACAAACAAACAAACACTATATGTCTCGGGATATCGATTTAAAATACTTGCATCATGCTGACCTAGAATACAGATACATTTGTTTATCCTCATTTTAACAGGTTCTTAACCGACTAAATGCCTGTGTGTGTGTGTGTGTGTGTGTGTGTGTGTGTGTGTGTGTGTGTGTGTGTGTGTGTGTGTGTGTGTGTGTGTGTGTGTGTGTGTGTGTGTGTGTGTGTGTGTTTCAGGGACAGAGAAAGAGACCAGGCTATGTATAAATAGAGACAGTGGGAGCGCTACAATAAGGCTTTGCAGTTGCTGCCTATTGCATCAGTTGACAGTCAACAAATTGAGTCAGCTGAAGACAAACTAAGAGCGTTGGTGATGAATGTGTTAGAGACACAAAGACAGAAAAATTGATTTTTACAGCGAGCAAAGAGAAAGTTCAAAATGAATTTATATCTATACTAAATATCTCTCTGTCAGCTATATGTTTTGAGATACACTGGCAAGTACATATATGCGTTGAATTATATATAAACTATAAGCTATCATGATGTGTTCAAATGTAATCTTGTAAAATGTGTTTTATTTGGTTGAGAAACTAGAGTAAATACAGTGTTTTCACATCATTATGAGAATTATGACCTGTTTACTTCCTAACCCCAAGCAGCTCATAATACACAAACAAAACTACTTATTTTTATCAAAGCAAACATTTCAATGAAAATACAAACATCTCAATAACTATTCATTATAATTGCGGTGTTTTCTGCAAATAACTACTATGACCATAACAAATTAAGTTTCTATCTACATTTTAGGAAAAATTGTCTTGTGCATGCTTGAAAATGATGCTGTTATATAAATAATTCCAACTGTTATCTTTTTATGTATCTAGTTATTGTGATCTATTTGCATACAAACATAACATTCAAATAATTAGTAAATGTATTATAGTATTTTTATTTAAATATTAGCTTGGATTAAACATTTTCCGGGGCATTACCGGTTTTAATGTGTATTATAAGCTGTTTAGAGCCAGGGTTAGGAAGTTAAACAGGTCATAATTCCATCTCTAATATATACTTTAAATTGCAGCGAAAACATATATTACATTTTTTTCGAGATGAGATTTGAACAAATCCTGAAAACATTGTTTTTTCTTTGTTCTGTGTGAACACGCCATAATGCAACTCAATGCAACCTCCATAGACGTTACATTACATTTCATTTAGCTGACGCTTTTATCCAAAGCGACTTACAATAAGTGCATTCAACCATGAGTACAAACTCAGAACAACAAGAATCCAGAAAGTACAATTTCTTCAATAAAGTTGTGCTCTCAGTAAGTGCTATTTAAGTGCTACTAAAGTGCTACTACGGTGCTACTTCCCTTATTCAAAGTATAGTCGAAAAAGACGTTAGCTGTTAGCTCCATTATAAGCAGGACTGTGCTAGAGAGCATAAGTGGGCAATTACAATAAAAAAAGATTAGGTTAGCGTTTCCAAATATTGCTATGCTGTTAGCTCCGTTACTCGGCCAAGCAGCACTATGCTACTAAACGGCTACTAACAGCTAATGCTAGCTGTCCATGGAAATGTGTTGTTCACAATGTAGCATTATCAGGGATCAGCTACCAGAAAGCATTAATTGCGATCTTGCATTGCATCCACGAAGTCTGATTGTATAGAAGTCTATGAGAAATTACATCTGATTTAATGTATTACCAGTAAACAGAGGAGCTAAGTGAGCTAACTGAGCTAACTGAACTAACTGAGCTAACTGAGCTAACTGAACTAACTGAGCTAACTGAGCTAACTGAGATAACTGAACTAACTGAGCTAACTGAGCTAACTGAACTAACTGAGCTAACTGAGCTAACTGAACTAACTGAGCTAACTGAGATAACTGAACTAACTGAGCTAACTGAGCTAACTGAGCTAACTGAACTAACTGAGCTAACTGAGCTAACTGAGCTATCTGCGCTAACTGAGCTAACTGAGCTACAAATGGTCATTTTGAGAAAAAGTCTTCTTTTGTCCGGGTGTCTCTCTCTGTGCTTTTATATTTAATAAATAAGGGTCATTTTTTGTCACACAAAGCCTTCAGGTCTTCTTACTAGAGCGGTTTGGCAATCAAAATAACTTTATTGGAAAGCTGAGGTCAAGGTTCTCTCTACTGGCCCGCTTCTATTCATCCTCTCTTTCAGTGTTTCTGCCTCTTGACATGAACATAATGGTGAACATTTTTTCTTTTTGTGTGTTTTGCCACTAACAGGTTGTGTGTGTGTGTGTGTGTGTGAATGTGCATTAGTTGAGGGAGAGATTGAAACCTGGTTGATGTCACATAATGGTAATGGAATGTTGTTTTAGTACATGTGGTGCCCTTTTACAAATGTGTTGTATTATGCCCACAATATCTCTCTCTCTCACACACACACAGACACACACACACACACAGTTTTAGGCACAGGGCCCATGTTGCTACCCAGAGATTTGGCGAGTAACTCAACCCAGGATCTTTGTGTATGGGTGTGTGTTGCCAGGGCATTACAGCATCTTTAATTCCCTCAGCCAAACGAATCACAAAAACAAATGTTGTGCTGGTTGTTTTTCCAGTAGTTTCTACACACTGAGGATGTAACGTATTGTACAACAAAGACAGTGTGGTTTTTGCACAAAAAACATACACAATAATTAAATAAGCTTGGAAGCTGGGGAAAATATTCCATTCTCTGATACTGGAGAAAGGTTTTTTTTGGGAGATATGTGCTCAAAGTATTGCTTCATAAAAAAATAATGAAACCTGTGATCTCTTTTTCTCTCTTTCTCTCTCTCTCTCTCTCTCTCTCTCTCTCTCTCTCTCTCTCTCTCTCTCTCTCTCACACACACACACACACACACACACATGCACACACACTCAGATGTACATAATCTTAGCCCTCTCTGCTCCTTTCAGCTCCTTCTCCTATGGATCTTTTGATGCCTCCCATGCTTCGGATCAATAGACCGATTGTCTTCCCTGTTGGATTGTACACAGATCTGTTGTCGAAACAGGGCCGGTGGCAAGTCTGCCAGGAGCGCGCACACACACACACACACACACACACACACACACACACACACACACACACACACACACACACACACACACACACACACACACACACACACACACACACACACACACACACACACACACACACACACACTCACACACACACACACACACACACACACTCACACACACACACACACACACAAACCAGATGCTGACTAGAGACTGCACTGGGATATATTGACAGGATACGATTCTGCTGAATGAACTCTGACCTCCTGAAAAGCAATATGACTGGCAGATTGACCGGAGGGGGAGGTGATCTGATTGGCAGATTCAGTTCAAATTTTGATTTATTGACATTTGTGTATGTGTGCGTGTGTGTGTGTGTGTGTGTGTGTGTGTGTGTGTGTCTATGTGTTCATGGGGAATTCTCATAATTAACCTTTTGCTTCTCTCAAATTAAAATGCATAATTTAAATTGTCAGAATTGTGGAAAATTGTGGTATTTGTAAACTACCCTGAATAACACCAGTCCTCTTTATGAGCCCTGCTATGATGAAGCGAACCTCTAACCCTTTTAAACTTGACAACATACATCTTTCTTTGTGTTTTTTATTTCCTTTTGCAACGTCTGTGAATGCAGTCGCTGACAGGAAGTAAACGTGCACCAAATCTGTTGCCCTAGCAACAGCATGGCAATGAAAAAGTCGATAGCACATGTACTGATTCGTCAGCTTCATAAACCTTAGGGCAAAACACTCAATAAAATTTGCCTTTAGTTGGCATTTATAGTCCTGAAATCGAATCTATCTCCCACCTGTTGAATGTCACCTGTCAATGTTACGTGTCCGTGTGTACTATTTCACCCGTTGTTGATAAAGGGGCCACGGCAGTAAGAGGAAAATGAAATGTTCAGGCACAAAACAACGAAATAACGTCTCTATACGGACGCCACCGGCTGCAAGACCCATTGAAAAAATTAAAAAATCACACCTCAATCGACGCCAAAGGCAAATATGTCCTAAATAATTGATAAGAAAGTGATGATATGATGCAAACAATGTATAGAAAATGTTTGGTTTGAGTTTGTAGTTGTGCACGGGTCGACCCTGCAGGGCCAGGGAGGGTCAAACATGTACAAAATAAGTTATTAATAAGTGAATCAGTGCACGTTATCAAATATTGAACAATGCACAGTTTCTCCTCATCGTGCAGGTCTAATCACGATCATCTTTCCCAACCCTCCCTCTGCAGAGCGAGATCCACTCGGTACGATCTGTTTGCTGTGTTTGTGAGGGCGAGAGACACGGCAGGACTCCTTTGATTCATAATTACACCCCTAAGAGGATTTAAGAAAGTATAGCTGGAAGAAATTTCTATTTTAGATAACCTTCTATCCATCTGCATACACACACACACACACACACACACACACACACACACACACACACACACACACACACACACACACACACACACACACACACACACACAATTAGAATCGTATGATGTTATAAGGAGTGGGTGATAATGTTTATTGTTTGGGGTCAGTGTTAATGCTTGAGTCTCATTAAGAGAAAACAGCGTGGGTTAATATCACGTTCCCTGAGTGTGAGTTAATTATTCATATCCGTGAGCGCAGTTTAACCCTTATTGTTCATAATCTAATATTACACGTTTACAGATTTAGTGACATCTGTGATGATTTATTAATATGACCTGTGTGGATGAAACAAAGGAAGGACCTACCTGGCAGTTTTATAACCTGATCTCACATACGAGCTTACGGCCGCCATTGTTGTAGTTTATTCAACCGTCACTCTTAATGTGGAATGGTACTTCATTTTTACCTTAATTTAACCTTAATTTATAGTTTGGTTATTGGTCCCAGATCTCAAGGTTTGTGCCCCGTTATTATCTATATATGTCAATGATCGTATTGCTATTAATAATTCGATAATTCACTTTTCATACTTGCTAAAAATTAGCATAATATGATAAAATGCAGATGTACAAGTTATTCAATCCTCAATTTCCTGTATGGGGTCGTATCTTGATGTAATTATTCTATTATACAAATCTAAAATTGATGTTTTCCGACGTTATTTTGGCAATTAAAAAGACAACCGGGCCTTGCATGTCTTCCATGCATGTCAGATGTTGCATAACAAATTGTTTCGACAGCGATGTAACATTACATCCTCGGCTTGGAGTGGCCTGCAGGCTGGCAGATTGCGCAGTCTGAGAAAATTGGATGTAAAATGTGCTTTTGGACCCTCTAACCACATTACTGAGTTAAATCACAGGCAAGAGATTGTCTCTGATACCCAGAAGACGCATATTTGACAACATACAAAGCTTATTATTCAGCCAAGTGAAGAATAGAGCTGCTTTTGTGGACTCTGTCATTTGAAAACTAAAGCGGTTTGGGGAAAGTATTTATTATTGCCCCTCTGGCCGCCTGTACACCTCGGCTGTTATTGCTTTCTTTTTATTCCATGATGCACACGTTATATTATGTGTCAAAAGAGATGCAATTGAGACACAATATTGCCTGAACAAGCAACAAGGGTACTCATAAGTGACCCAACCCCTGACAATATTACACAAACTATTGATTTTATGAACAAAACCCACATTGTGCTCCTTTTTTATCTATAATATTGTGCATTATGTGACTCTTAATCCAATATGAAATGGTATATGGACTTGCACTTGGCTTTCCAACCACTCAAAGTGCTTTAATACTACATGCCATTCACCCATTAACACCCATTCACACACTGATGGCCGCGGCTATGCAAGGCTCCACCTGTCTATCAGGAATAACCAACCTTTCACGCCCCTGCAGGCTCAGCCTAGCAATTTGGGGTGTCTTGCCCAAGGACGCGTCCACGTGGGCTGGAAGTGAGCCGGGGATCGAACCGCCAATCAGCCGATTGGAGGACGTCGCTCTGCCTTTGAGCCACCAGGCAGGTGTTGGGTCCTGAAGACGGTGTGAAGTTGTTACTCACTAATCTCTGCATCCAGAACCACACCGGTGAGGCCATTAAAATGAGAACACATCCAGGGAATGGAAGGGAACGACAAGCCGCTCCATATTTGAAGAGCCACTTGTTTATTGGACGTCCTCTGCGTGGTACGACTGTACCCTGCACAGAGTTTGTGGGATTAAACACCAATTGGCAACAACATGGCGGTCTTTGTCGCGTCCTTTTTCATATCAGGAGTGATGGAGGGACTTCTAAATAGTGTATGAATTAAAGCAAGGTTAATATTTTACATTTCTTCTTGTCCATATGGTTTTTTCATGTTTTTTTTCCTGCTGTAAAGATGCTCCCTCCTGCATTCAAAGATCTTTATCACGTTAATATATTTGTAAAATGTCACATACCATCTGTAAGGTGCCTCAAATGTGGCGCCTCTGCCGTAACAACCTTTCTGTCAATATATAAAATCTTGATGTGATCTCAAATGTCAAGAGTTGACATCATTTATCTGGAGGCGATCAATAGGCGGTGTTTAAATGCATAACTTTGACTTACAAGGGCCAGCACTCTCTCTGAGCTCCACTTCAGCCCCTTACAGTAAAAGGTCACCACGGTGGAGGTTATATACGTACTATGACTTTTATCTTTTAGATCTACAGTTTTTCTCCACATCTCTCCTCTTGCTCCACATATTCCTAGAAAGAAAAAAATGTTTTACATTCATTTGGATAAAGAAAAATTGACACAATTCGTACTTCTTGATGGCCCACATCTGTTTCCATTTCAATCATGTGTGATTTAACCTTTTCCAACTGTGAGATGTCCCCTTTCTCTTTTTTCTTTTTGGGAATAAGCTTGTATTCTCCAAATACAATTGGTAGTACTTTTCCCCAATGCTGCAGACTTCGGTCCCTCTTTGTGCTGGAAAACCAGGACTATTATAGAGTTGCACTTGATCGGAGCAAAAGTAACCCGAGAGACAGAGCAGAGCAATTGGAAAGGAGGGCCAAGGGGAACCGAGCTCCATTTTACCAGGAAGATACAAACATGAGGATTTTGGGACCTACAAGCTCACTTAGCTGCAGAATTAATCTATGCTCTCTGACCCCGCCAGTGACTGTCAAAACCTCAAAAGGCATTTTGCTTGATAAAAGCACGAAAACAAGAAAAACACACTTCAAAGTGTTGGGGGGTGTCAAATTCGTTGAAGACTTGAAAGCCCTGCATATTAAAGATATTGTGTCCCGCTAATGCCAAGAACACTCTCACATGTACATAGGGGTAGGTGATCCAATTTGATCTCCTGCTTGAAAAAAAACCTCAAAGCAGTTGTTTTTGGGGAAAATGATATTCATGAAAAGCAGCGAAAAAAACAGAGTTGCACTTGATCAGAGTAATGGTGACCCTGCAGGCAGAGCAGAGCAATTAAAGGAGAGTCCAGGGGAGAGATGAGAACTATTAACAGCCACAGAGGACCCCCCCCCCCCCCCCACCACCACCACCACCACCACCCCCACCCGCTTCATTCTCTCCCGGCCGAGGCTAGCAAAGCTGTACACTGATGAAAACATTGCTGGAAATACTGAAAAAAAGCACTAATTACAGAGAGAGGGGGGTTACGAGGGGAGGCAAAGGCGGGGGGGGGGGGGGGGGGGGGGGTAGAGATGAAGATCCCCTGTGCTTCAGAGACGTTTCCTGTCCAACTTAATATGTTGCATCAGTTATTTTTGATCTGCCGTTTCTTGCATAAAGTTGTGCGTTTTTACATCAAGCCACGTTTCTGCAGGGTTTGCTCGTTGAACCCGGTCAAAGGCGAGCACGCTGGAGTGCAGCGGAAAAGTTGGAGAGGACGTGACCGTGTAGGATGTTCGAAGATAGTGACCATGGCTGCAGAGCCAAAATAAGCAGTCCAGGAACGACCATAATACCGTCAGATAAGATAATCCTTTATTAGTCCCGCAGTGGGGAAATTACAGGATTACAGCAGCATTGCTCACAAAAACAAGTAATATAAATAAACAGCAAACAGTAATAAACATAATAAAATAAAAACAGTAGAAGAATATTGAATATACAGAGAATACTTGAATGTACAAGATATTGTACAGAATCAGACGAGCCGTTACAAGATGATATAGAAAGTGTCTCATTAAGTTGGTTGTTCCTCATTTCTTTAGGTTTTACTTATTTGGGACTTGCAGCTTTATTTTCTTCTAGACGTTTTAGATGTCAAAACAGAAATATATATAGGAATATATATATATATATATATATATAGGTATATGCATGGTGTGCCGTCCCAGCTGCGACCAGGCTTACAGGTGGAGGAGGAGCGTTCCCTCTAAGAAACACAAAGTCCAACCTCGGTGCTGCAGGTCAGTGCAGTTGGATCAGAAAGCGACGGAGAATCATTCTAAATTGCCTGCGTAGGAAAGGTTAACTCAACAAGGTCAAGCGTCAGCAATATTTAAAATGTCACTTATAGGATGAGGGGTCATTCCTGGAGACTGTGTGTGTGTGTGTGTGTGTGTGTGTGTGTGTTGGCTCAGGAGCCACCAACGACAGTGGTGGAGAAGAGCCATCACGGCCTTAAAGTCTCGTTTAATTGGTGTATTCCCTCAAGTAAATAAAAGAGGTGACATTTTCTCCCGGTGGCTGGACTGGAATGTTAAAAAACCGACGGGCCGAGGTCCCTGAAATGTCAAGAAGGAATAATTTCCACCACCTCCTCTGCCAGCTTTCGTACCTCGCCCCTGCTCCGCTCGGGGAGACTCAGAAAGGTCATCGGCGCGTTTGGCTCGTTTCATGTCAACATTTGGCTGAGAATCGATGGCGGCGCTTCGTGATCAGAGATAAGTTGGCCGCCGCTAAATCTCTTCCTGGTGAGTATTTCTGTACTTGATTCAGTGATACGTTACGGCTTAGATGTCCAATTTCTACCTCCTCCTTGCATCATCCACCGTGAGGTGTTTCTATCATCACACACTCTCTCACAAACACACACACACACACAGACTGAAAGCGCCTCTGGCACAGTAAACAACTTTAAGCGCCCTGAAAAACAAACAGATAAAAGCACGCCTTTGACATGAAAACATGACAATTTTCCTCTAAGAGCCTCTTAGAAAAATAAAATCCAGAGAGAGAGAAAAAGGCTTTGCTGACAAGAACATACATCATTGACTAAATCCATGTTATTTATCATCTGGCATGGCTCTGTGGCCGGCTTTAGGCCAACGCGCCATGAATTACCTGCTGCAGCATAAAAAAAAACGCTCAGCCACTCGTCCATTGGCTCGTCATAAAATGACTAAAAAAAAAAAAAAGAAAACCTTCAAAGTGTCCTCTCTGCCTCTCTCCGCCGGCCTCTCTGCGTTTTTAACGGCACATTAGATAACGCTAATAAAATGCACACTGATCACGTTTGATGCATTCATTGACGAGGATTTGTCAGCACAGTTTTCCCTCTAAAAGGGACTTACCAGTCCCCGTAAACCCTTCCTTGTTTCAGGATTTATGACTTATGGTTATGTAGGCTGTGTGGAGGCTTTCTCAACCTTTGATGTCTGCGTTTGAGGAGGTTGATAATCTACGTGGATTGCAGAATACTTCTTTTGTCCAAAATGTGCACACTCACATCACCTTACCGAGTACAAGAGGCCTGTTTACATCCAAACCGAATAGCCAGCGCAACCCTCCAAGAGACGGCCTCATCGACACAATTCGGAGTTTATGATTAAATCCGCCGCGCAATAAAATACAGGTTGTCAGATTAAAACGTTAGTGTCGATGGAAACCGTGAGGAATAAACAAGAGATTAAGGGGAAAGGAGACTAGAGGAGAGTGGCCATATTCCTTATAAGCACCTCGCTGCAGGTTCATTCGTATACGTCGGCTGTGATATCACACTGAAAACCAGGAGATGGACGAAACAAAAAAACAAAAAAAAAATAATAATTGATTGGAAAACACATCCAACTCCGTCGATGCTGCTCGGCAATGCAAACAAACCAATTAGAGAAGCCTCTGCGGCAGAGCCTGGAATTTAAAAGCAATAAACAATCAGGCAGATAGACAGCCCCCAAAATGATATACACACACTAGAGGTCTATTATCTCATCTCCCCGTTAACAAGCAAGTGCTTGATTAACAAACAAGAGGCCTAACAAGCTGTGATTGTTTAACGATGGGTTGCATTAGGGGAAGGGTTTTTAGACGGATGCTTTATTCCAAACTGAAGGGGACGACGGGGAAGCCGTCAACGCATCACGGTTAAGTTTTACAGCCATGGCACTTCTAATGTGATGCATTTGGGATTTTGTTATTCTGGTCAGAATACTGATGGAAATGATACTTGGATCACCATGTGGGATCCAAACAACAACAGATGGGAAGCCCCTGAACGGCAGTCAAAACATGTGTCTTTAATTCATGTTTTCAGTGTTTTAAGGTTACATTTTGTTTATATCAGGGCCGAAGTTTTGTCTTAATGCAATGTTTAAATACACATATAGTTCTGGATATGTTGTATATGTCATAACAGCAAGCGTTCACACACTCTGATCATCATAACGTGCTCGCTCTCAACGAGACAAAGTGTTGCAACTGACACACATTGAGTGTAAAGACTGTGTTTCAGTGGTTAGCAGATCTGTCTTTCAATCAGAGGATCGATGGTTCGATCCCCAGCTCTGCTAGTTACATTACATTTAATTTAGCTGATGCTTTTTATCCAAAGAGACTTACATGATATACAGTAGACTGTAGACACAGCAACGGTGAGCAATTAGGGTTAAGTGTCTTGCTCAAGGACACAACGACACAGACTGCCGGAGCCGGGGATCGAACCACCGATCATCTGATTGAAAGACAGACCTGCTAACCACTGAACCACAGTCCATGTCGATGTGTCTTTGAGCAAGACACTTAACCTTAATTGCTCACCGTTGCTGTGTCTACTGCATAGCATGTAAGTCTCTTTGGATAAAAGCCTCAGCTAGATGAAATGTAAAAGATGGCCGTCGTTGATGAAGTGTCGCTTCTGAAGCTCTTTCTTCTTCTTGTTCTGCTGTTTGCCATCAAACAGACCAGTGGCCGTACAGGAGGCCATTGGGATGAAAGAGATCAACCACTCCCTCGTCCTTTATGAATGTCAAACGCAGTGTGTGATGACTTAAAGAGCCATTTCCCAAACGCATTATGACAATTAACCGTACGTTTTAAAATAGTAAAAGTCCCATTACGCGGTGCTTTTAGTTTGGCGGTCTCAATTAAAGCACCTCTTGAAGAATGGATTTTACACTAAAATATGATTTATTAATGAGTGTCTCCAGGAATTTACCATTTTCAGCTCATTTACTCTTTAGTACATTGAGCTGACAAGTGGCCGCTTACTCACCTAATTATTACATAATGAGACATAAATCAAGTGTTCCTTCAAATTCAAGATGGACCGTCCTTTTAGATCTCTGCACATGTAGTTGTCCCTGAAATGGAAACCTGCTGTCGCACCACCTCAAGAGAAGATGTTTGGATGGATTCAAATGTCATGTGTGTTGCAGCAGGGCGAATGTGGGTCAGTAGTTAGCAGGTCTGTCTTTCAATCAGAGGATCGGTGGTTCGATCCCGGCTTTGCTAGTCCATTTCGATGTATCCTTGAGCAAGACACTTAACCCCAATTGCTCACCGATGCTGGGTGGCTCAGTGGTTAGCAGTGGTTAGCAGATCTGTCTTTCAATCAGTGGATCGGTGGTTTGATTCCCAGCTCCGCTAGTCCAATTAGATGTGTCCTTGAGCAAGACACTTACCCCTAAGCTGGGTCTACTGTATATCATGTAAGTCGCTTTGAATAAAAGCGTCAGCTAAATGAAATGTAATGCAGTTTGTTCTGTGCTTCGTAAATAAATATGCTGGTTTACCACCTTTAGCCTCGCCTGGTCTCCATCTTTGTCACCGGCCTCTGAGCCGGGTTACGACAGATCATATAAACACACACCTCTATGATCTAACCGTTTAATAACTGCAGGCCAGCTGGTGTAATCACAGGTTATTTTTTTTTTGTGTGTTCCCTGTCAACATGAAAGGTAAAAACAATCTTGACGAGATAAAAATAAGTTGGTTTTGTAATTTGGGTGACAATATCATGTCACAGCAAAGCATCAGAGGAGAGAGGGAAGGAAGTGACATGTTGTGGGTTGTAGGAGTTATGCCTTACTGCTCTGCTACAAATTCATCATGTTCGTCACAACTGGAGGATGATGTTTTTAATTGCTACAACCTTCAGTGGCACCGAAGCCTGGCCTTGAGGGACGTGGCAGCGTACTGTACGTCTGTGTGTGTGTGTGTGTGCGTGCACGTGTTTGAGCGCACGGCGGCTCGGCGGCAATCAGGATAATTGTAGAAGAGCTGTGTGTGTGCTATGCGAGC
Organism: Cottus gobio; assembly: GCA_023566465.1. Lineage (NCBI taxonomy): Eukaryota > Metazoa > Chordata > Actinopteri > Perciformes > Cottidae > Cottus > Cottus gobio. The sequence continues at coordinate 24,722,783 of CM042221.1, forward strand.
ATCTTAGCGAAGCAGGGTGAAGGGATATTAAGATGTATAATTAATGCCACAGATAGGCCTCGTCTCATAAGGCTGTCATAGAAACTGCAGAAGTTACGTCCATAAAAACCTAGTAAAGTTCAATTTTTTTTTATATAAATTTAAATTAGATTAATTTAGTGAAAGAATCAGAAGGAAATGCAGATGAAGAATATGTGCGTAAAATGTATATTTTTGACTTAGTGAAGAAACCTGCCAGAGGGGGTGTTCACGCGTTGTGTGTTTTTGTGCTCGAGTCAAACAAGTGACACAACATTGCGCATATTTTTCAGGGCGCAGCGGATGTGACCCCGAGATTAACAATGGTTCAACTTAGAAGGATGTCATGTGACACAGCCAATCACAGCCCGGAGAGAACTTTTCCTTCTTCCATAATTAACAATGTATGGTAAATATATGGAGAGTTTAATCGTTTTAGTGCAGCTAAAGTGATTCATGATGAATGATTAACGGCTTCCAAGAGATTTACGGTGCAACTTTGTAAAGTTTTCCTCGCTTCACCCGTTGAAGCACGTTGGAAAGACATAGAGACACAGACACACACATACATACTGACACACACACTGACACACAGACACACACATACAGACACACACACACACACACACACACACAGACACACACATACATACTGACACACACACTGACACACAGACACACACATACATACTGACACACACACTGACACACAGACACACACATACATACTGACACACACACTGACACACAGACACACACATACATACTGACACACAGACACAGACACACACATACATACTGACACACACACTGACACACAGACACACACATACAGACACACACATACATACTGACACACAGACACACACATACATACTGACACACAGACACAGACACACACATACATACTGACACACACACTGACACACAGACACACACATACAGACACACACATACATACTGACACACAGACACACACATACATACTGACACATAGACACAGACACACACATACATACTGACACACAGACACAGACACACACATACATACTGACACACACACTGACACACAGACACACACATACAGACACACACATACATACTGACACACAGACACACACATACATACTGACACATAGACACAGACACACACATACATACTGACACACAGACACAGACACACACATACATACTGACACACACACTGACACACAGACACACACATACAGACACACACATACATACTGACACACAGACACACACATACATACTGACACACAGACATAGACACACACATACATACTGACACACACACTGACACACAGACACACACATACAGACACACACATACATACTGACACACAGACACACACATACATACTGACACACAGACACAGACACACACATACATACTGACACACACACTGACACACAGACACACACATACAGACACACACATACATACTGACACACAGACACACACATACATACTGACACATAGACACAGACACACTGACACAGACACACAGACACACACAGACACACACACTGACACAGACACACACACACACACACACACACACACACACACACACACACACACACACACACACACACACAAAGACACACAGACAAAAAGACACACAGACAGACACACACACGGACACACTGACACAGACACTGAGACACAGACACACACTGACACACACACACACACACACAGACACACTGACACACTGACTCAGACACACAGAGACACAGAGACAGACACACTGACACACACAGACACACACATCAATAACTAAATCTACAATGGCAGATTCACAGGCTGTACATCCATACATCTTAGTTTTACTTTGTTTACTTCAGACATCGAGGCCTGGACTGCTGAGCTACCGCAACTTCCTCATCATTGTCGTCGCAGTGCACGTGTTTGGGTTGCTTAGTAACAGCCAGCGTGACAGGAGCGCAACCTCCCAAAGCACTCTGGGTAAAAGGATGAAAGCGGCGCGGCCGGCGTTTTCCACGCGTTTCTCCACACAACCCGTGTACACAATTCGTCTCTGTTGCTGCACGGCGATCCTCTCCACACACATCAGGGCCCCTCACTAATGAAACCCACCTCTCTTTCTGTCTATCACACACACACACACACACATGCACACACACACACGTGCACACACATGCACACATGCACTTGCCCCTTTTACTAATGAACCCAACCTCAAAACCATTTGCATCTTTCTAAATTAGCTTGATTATTTCAGGGTAATTAGCATAAGCGTATGGAAATTAAATTGGCTATAGTGGCGTGGTGGCTTCAAGGTGTTTTTCCATGTGATGTGGGGGTAATGGGATGCGTTTGACGATTTCTTACAAGATTTGTGTTTATCTTGTGAGGCTGAGGTGTTTTTAGATCCCGAAAGGGGGAAAAAAAAGGGCTTGAATCTGATAGATACTTTACTGAGTAACATTGAATATTAATTAAAATGCAAGATTGTCATAGCAAATTGATTGATCGGATAGCAAAGTCAGGATTACACGTTTTTATCTGAGAGCGTTATCTTCAACCAGACATAAAAGACGCTTTTGTTGAAGCCGAATGAAAGAACTTGAATAGTTTCAGTTTCTCGCAGGGAAAAAAAGTTTGCCGATCGACTCACTGAATGAAAGAAATGTAGTCATTTCATTTTAATGTGTTTGGACTTGTGTGTGTCATCTTACTTCATCCTTACCCATGATGCCCTCTGGTTCTACTCATCTACAGTAATAGGGGCCAGAAATCCCTCATACACTAATAACCCAGCCATGGATTATTAATTAATATGTTCAAAGTACTCTCTCTGATTCTAACCCCCCGACCACCAACACGGTCTAATGTGAACTCTGTGAACTTCCATTCTCTGATGCTCACAAAAGGCAGCGCTGGATGAAAGAGACATGGTTTTATTTTTAAGTTTATATTTTTTTTTTCTTCTAAAGAATTTAGAGTGCTCACTGGACATGTTAAGTGGGCGTGTAATTATAGATAGGTTTCTGAGATGTGCATACATGTATGTGTTTTAACAGGATGATGGAAATTGAATTAAGTTAATGGTGCCATCCCAGAGGCAGGGCAGCCAGTGTCTTGCTCAAGGACACATCAACACCAATCAGTTTCAGATTTTTATTTTTTATTTTTTTCCAGTTAGTGAGTTGACAATGATCTTGAATGTAAAAAAAAAAATAAGAACGATTACACGAAGGGTCGATGAAAACAAATGGTGTTCATATCCTGTAAAGACATTCACGGGGGTGAGTCACGTTTTTACAAAATCCTTTCATAAACTAAATCAGAATCAGAATCAGAAGCATTTATTTTCACATTCAAGGAATTTGTCTTGGTGGGAGGTGCATAACATTTAACATTTAACGATAAACAGAGTGCAATAAATGGGAATGCATGAATGGATGAATGAATATTTACAATTGAACAGTAGAATATTAAAATAAGATAAAGTGCATGGAATGTAAGTGTAGTGTTAAAGTGTCAAAATTCAGTCAAAATTGGTAATTTGTCAGTTTTTTCTGTGGTCTCGCAATGTTTAAGGCCTGAAGAAATATTTGTGTCAGGAAAGATTGCCTTATTGATATTAAATCCTTCAAACTAAACAATAAAACAGATTGTTTCTCATTGCCTTCCAAACCGACACATGAGCATTTTTCTTATCTAATCTCACATGATGGATCCGCAGGAAGGGGTAATTTAGCAGCGCTGTGATTAAGGGCCGATTAAGTTAAGGCATAAAAAAAGTATGCGATAATTTAATATAATGAAAATGTGGTTCATGCGGATGAGAGAAAACAAGGTTTCCCACTCGCTCAAGGTTTTTGATCCATGTCCTGATATGAATGCATCGAATAAAAACAATGCAAACTATTGCCACGATGTTATCATAAATATGGTCGACAAAGAAATCTACACATTCGCCATATTTACCCTTTGGGAACATATTAATTTACAGTAAAATATACATGAGGACAACGTCCACCATGCCTCATTGGCTCTCTCTCTCTTACACACAGATATCTCTGATATATGATACTGCACTGGGCTATATATTGGGGGTAATGATAACATTTATGAGCATGATACTTTTTCACAGAGGAGAGCTTTGGGTTATTAATGAGTCTCGCTGTGTTCCATTACTTATGAATGAAAAGAAGGCGAAAGGGAGGAGAGATAGAGATGAGAAGAAGGTATGGATGTTTCAGGCCCATCACTTGAACTATATTTCATCAAAGCTCACAGCTGGAGACTCTGCTTGTCGTGGACAGAGCTCACAGGGCTTCCCTAACTCAAGGTATACATCTTTTTTTTTTTTTTTTCGAACTCCGGGGTTACTTTCATGAGATTTCTGATTGATTTGATAGTCGACGGTTGTGAAAGACCAGGAAGAGGAGAGCGGAGGGGAAGGAACTGGCATGCGACAAAACCTTTGAACTAGATCAACACTTGTGTGCTTAAAAACATTAAAAAAAACATTTTTTTCCCATTCACTACAATTATAACCATGTTAAAGCCATTAAAAATAAATGAAATCACCTGTTAGGATTCCCAAGCAGTGGCACTCTTGTTAACAAGATGCATACGTTTGAAATCTGAATAAAAACCATTTATTAGCAGAAGAAAACGAGCTCAGCTGTTTCATCTCCAGGCTTCATAAATCACCGTTGGACAGATAAGTGGAATATACATCTCGACTTGGAAGTCTTGTTATATCCAGCTTTTGAACCACGAGAAATGTAATTAACCACAGCAAAGTCACAGCTAATTGGAGAAAATTATTTTTATGTATTCCGTATCAGTGTGGCTGCATATTCCATGTAAAGTTAATCATAACGTCTACTTGTTAATTCACTTTGATGAAAGAAGGGGGAAAAAAGACGGAGAGAGATAGAGTACAGTATACAGTATACTGCAACAACAGATGAATGCCAAACATGTAAATCAACTACAGATAGTTATATACAGCTATCTATAAGATATAGATATCTGCTCTTAAAATCAATAGCATGTCGACATCGCTTTGTACGGTAAATCATGTGGGCCCTGAAAGGCTCATGGTGCATTCAGGTGTCCCTCGTAAACTCTGTTGCAAAGGACTCTCCTGTCGTCCACTGTGGTGGAGCTTCACTTAGTTGTTCGTCAGTTTGTTGACAGTTGACTCGTGCAAGAAGTTGTTGTTATTACATAATAAATACAATACTTAAATTTCTTAAAATTTGATATACATCATGGTACCGTGTCGAAAAAGGAAATAAACATGATGAAAAAACGAATCGTGTATGTCTAATTAAAAAACATACATTATTAATTAATGGCGTCACGATGCTCCTTATCCAGAATCGTGACACCATTAATTAATAAAGCCTAATTTTGTAATTGATTTTAGCTCGATTTTACGTTCCCACGCAGACGTTATTATTATTGAAGTCACTGATCGCAGCAGTTTACAGCAAATGAGCTTAGATATTTATATTAGATATTTATATTTCATATTTATATTAGATATTTATATTAGATATTTGTGTTTGGTCACAGAAAGTGAGCTGTTGATTACGCACCAGAATTCCTCTATCGAGTAAACACAACGAAAATAAACAGTCAAACGCAGGTGTTAGCACTGCTAATGGTTCAAAACTGATCTCAAGTCAGAGGTTTGTGTTTTGATTTTGATTTGATAACCATGAAAGTGAGGAAGGAGCAACATTCAAGTGAAGCAATGTTAAATGTAACCGCCAGCCTCTCATGTAGTATATAACAAATATAAATATATATATAGAACACAATCAAAATCCTGTTCTTTAAAGAAAACAGTTATTGAAGCTCATTAACTATTTATTTTTTTAATCAAATATACCACATGTAATAATATCTACATTTAAATAGCAATTAAAAACGTATCGACTGCGTCTGTTTGCAGCGGCTTCATGAGGTAGAAGTTGTATGTTTGGATAGCAGGAAGGGAAATAACTTTGTTGGCTTTCCTTTCATTACATCTTCATCAAACATATGATTCATATTCCTTTTGAGACTCGAGCAACGTTGATTCCATATGCGCCGTGTAATCCTCATTCTTTCCTTTATTGTCCATATTAATTGAGTCTGATGGAAAGGCCTTGCCTGTAAAAACACCATGCTACTGCATCTCATGAAGAAGCTCAATAAATTCTCTGCTTTCAATAGCCAAAGTATTTAATCACTATCTTTTGTATTATTTTGGACACATCTCACGGTATTCCTCTCAGCCGGAGGCTTTTAGCTTCAAGGAAACCTCCAGATTGTCACTGTATTAATGGTTAAAATGGCATTGAGGCTTGTTCACTTTCATCAGAGATTCAGAGATGAATGGCAGCCATTAATACCAATACTGCTCGCTCCATTAAAAACACCTTTGATGGCCTCAACAAAGACAATCTCTTGTGCATTAAGTCAACTTTTTATGACTAAGTCAAATGCAAAATATTACAAAAAAAACATGTCCTTTATCTCCTCTCACGACCAGCGGACATCAAACTAGATGCCCGCTTTCAAAAGTTCGAGAATATAAAAAAAGGAGAATAAAACAAGCCCCCCTGGCCTAATTGCTCTCAGTGGGAAGTCGATAGTTATTAACGTACGGCAAGCAGCAAGCGGGGATTTCAAACCGGGGAGGGGAGGTGGGAGGAGAACGCCGGAGAAAGAGGGAGGAACACACGTCAGGAGAGAACGAGACACATGAAGGCTGGGGGAAAGGAGGGATGGGAAAGGGGGAATGGAGCGAGAGAGAGAGAGAAAGCGAGCGTCACTCCTGGATGACAAAGCCGCTCGCATTTTGGGATCCTCGGCTCTAAAACAATTCTTTCATGTTCTCCCTCTTTCCCCTTGTATTCCTATTTATCCGTCTCTCCCATCCCCTCCCTCTGAGGAGTCACTCGTATCCCCCCCCCCCCCCTCTGCTCAGTTTCTCTCTCTTTTTCTCTTTCCTTTAATTTTTTTCCTTCTTCTTTGAATAATTTACTGCAGCAGGGGAGAGTGGAAGTGCGTTTATTTTGTGTGTGTTTGCGCTTTAAACAGAATGCTTAATGATTGCCGATGGGAGAGAGACTGCATTAATCCCATTTATGTTGAGACCTTTTAGATGTACTGACACCCGTGGCAGACAGGCAGGGCCCTGGCAGTGTGTGTGTGTGTGTGTGTGTGTGTGTGTGTGTGTGTGTATGGGGCATGGGGGCTCATTCACCACATGCACAAAAATTATCCCCCATCACATCTGTGGGAAGAACCCCCCATATCACTCTGGCGACTGTGTGAGTTTGTGCATGTGTGCATGTGTTTGTGTGTGTGTGTGTGTGTGAGAGAGAGAGAGAGAGAGAGAGGACCAAAATACCAGCTCTGTGCATACACCTCCACCCTCGATCAAGGCGAGGCCTTTGGGGCATCCCCCCCATCCCCCCCCCCCCCCCCTCACTGCAGTTGAATTGAAAAACCTCCTTTTGAAATTCACATTTTTCTCAAAGCATATGTACTTCACACTATTTCTGCATTTCCACAAATATGGAAAGAGCTTTGAAAACTTGGCACACGTCATTGAATATAACAGCATTGTTTAAAAATGTTTTTTGCTCTCGGCATGGGCAAAGCAGAGCAGTCAGACGCTTCAATTAGCAATACTGGGAAAGAATATAATATATTTTTTGGTCTAATGACCATTTGATTTACTGCAGTTTCTAAATGCATAATTTCTTTAAATTAATAATACACTTGCACTAGATACATCTTTAGGCTTTCAGTGCCTGAAATGGGCTTAATTACAGATTTGAAGGTTTTACAGACAGCTGTGCATGCAGAGCACTGAGAGCGATGACATCATCACACATAGAAATGGAAATGAATCATGCTTTATTAATACAACTGCAATAAAGTGAATGTCTTTGAAGGACAAACAGATTTGCTCTGAGCGGTAAAGTTAATCTTTTGCGTGTTTCTGATACATGTGTGCGTGTTTTTAAACGTGTGCGTCTGATCTCCAATGAAGAGCACATGGCCCCACGTCTTAGATTTGACATTTTAGATCAACTCCTTTAACTTGATTACACTTCCTTGCATCACACCTGCAGGTTTTAGACCTAGACACATCACAAACCCCATATATGGATAAAGGCTGCGTGGAAAAAGTGAGAATATTACACAACAACAATAGAACAGCCATAGATGATGTATCGGAGCCACTTAGTTAATTCATCCACCCCATTTATTGGCACCTCTGAAGGCCTTGCTCTTTCTAATGCTTCCCATATTCACCTTGACAGCTGAGCACAAGGCCATATTCAAAATGTAATCTCAGCCATTAATCCTCCCCGCTGCAGCACTTTATGAAAACTCTTCCTCGGCTTCGCAGCTGTGCTCACCGACGGAGCTGCAGCTCGGAGGTCTCTTTGAGTTGACTTTATATTTAGTCTCATCCAGTGTTTGCCTCCGGTATTGCTCGATGAATTTCCGAGCATATGGCACATTCCTCCGCGGATCAGCATATGGCAGCAGATAGATTCAAGAAAGAGAGAGAACGATGACAACATTGTTGGTTCTCTTTCCCTCCCTCCCTCCCCTCCCTCTCCATCCATCTGTCGTTTCCCATGGATGCTGGGAAAGTGAAAACAGAGAGAGAGAGAGAGAAAAAAAACAAGTGAAACATCTGATGAAGCCCACGATGGTGTGTGTGTGTGTGGCCACTTTGTGCGTGTGTGTGAGTCTGCGTGTGTTGTGTCCACGCACACCAGCGTGAGGAAGGATATAATTAATGGACTTGTGATTTAAGTACAGGCGAAAGCTGCAATGCCGTTTTCTTTTTTTAGCCGTTAACACAACGAGATGCATCAGTTCCCAACGCACACTTTTGTGTTGAGGTTTTAATGAGATTTTAGAGTGCAGCGCTATTTACATTGTCAATATTATATTCTGAGACGGAGCTTTTTTAATCTCACTTGCAGTGTGTATGTGAGAGGGAGAGTTAGTTTTCAGTTGAATAAACCATAATACATAAAGTTTGATTTCTTTCATTGTAGGATTCCTCATAATTAACATTATTCGGTCTTGTGTACCACTTCTCTCTTGTGCATGCATTGCATTATTTACTCTAATCAAATCTTCCTTAAAATTAATTGAAGAGAGAGAAGATGTTTACAATTTTATAATACAATAATAGTTGTAAAGTAAAGCGAGCATTACAAGTTAAAATATGTGTTTTTGGATATGAATTTAGTCAATTAAAGAAAATACGAGCCCAACATTTGCTTAAATCTCACACATGAAATGTTCTTTTTGAGGCACCGGCTGTGAAGATGTTTTGTTTTGTAAAGCAGGATTACATATTCAGAAAGTTGTTGTTCATTTTCCATTTCTAACTCCAATTCACATGTACATCAGACGTCGGCTCTAAGTGGGAATACTGTGCCGCTATATGGTTATGGATATGACGCCCACTGGGGCCGGACAGTTTGAACCCGTGGGGGAACCGGCGGGTGGGCATCGGGCTTCCTCGATAACGGGGGCCGCCGACCTCGGGGGCCGGAGGAAAGCGGTAAACAGAAGCGGCCCGAGCAGCCGGATGAAAGGGCTGAAGCGGCTCGGCTGGCATTTCACACACACTTTCAGAAGCAACCTGTAAATGGTCCCTATGTGGCCCCAGGGAGGTGTGTGTGTGTGTGTGTGTGTGTGTGTATGCACCCCGAAGGCCCCCAGATGGGGGGCTCTGGGTTTGACCCTCTGAGACTGATTATACCAATATACCACTAACACATATATGGCCTTATTATCTATCTTCACAAGGGTTTTTATGTATATTATAGCTTTTTTTAATTTTTCAAATAGACCTTGTGAATGAGGAGATAATCAGGATTTAATATGAGAAAAACATTCGCAATTTTGGCTGAAAAATGTGTGGGGCGCATGAGGTTAACACAGGTGCATTGTTTCTGTGAGGTAAATGTTGGAAAAAGGCTAATCTCCAACAATTAAGGGTTGAAGCAGAATATTTAGCTGCATAAAAAACATGCTGTGATTTCTTTTTTTTTTTTTTACAAGCCTTTCAGTTATTTGAAATCCTCTCTTTTTGAACACGCTCGGGTTTTGAATGATGCTCATTCATATAACATAAGCACTATTGAACGGTTGCATTAATACCGTGGTATTAATCCGGGTGTTGGTAACTGCCGGCATCGATTGTGATCTCAGGATCTGAGATCTGAAACACACACATCGGTTTCTGATGCTTTCTTTGCGGTGGAAAGTTAAAGGTCAAAGGTCAAAGGTCACCACTATAGGTTTAGTCTGCAGAAAGGCCTTTCAAACCTTACATGTATGTCCCTTGAGCTAAATATCTGGACTTGTGTAAACAGCTGCAACTGTTGTGGATTGAGTACTGCA
>CM042221.1:24735747-24755747 GCA_023566465.1 Cottus gobio
ACATATTTGACAACATTCTGCATAATGCGGCCGTATTGTGCAGCAAGCCTTAAAGACGCTCATGTTCTTGTTTACTGTACCGACCGTGCACGCAAGGAAATGTCAGACCTCATTTAAATTGCTCCGAAAGCTTTGCATATGTTCTTTTGCTCAGAGATAAGCTAAATATCGGCATAACGAGGCGAGAAAGCGCCTCGTGTGTTAAGTCATTTAGAGTTTCAAACAGAATGCTATATTTTCCCGTTAAAAGCCGAACGCACATGTTCATGAATGGACTGCACAAACAGGGCTTTTCAGGTAAACAAGGTCTTTTAGAAACGTTTTAAATGAGCTGCATTTATGACCATTAGGGAAGTGCGTGCACAAGGTTTTCCGAGCCATTCGGAGCACAGTCAAGTGCCGGTGGACAACACGTGCATAAATAGGACGGGCTTAGCTGTGCCGTAATAGACATTCCTGAGTCGATGAGCATAAACGTCTTTCACGGCTCAAAGCAGTGACCTCGGTTTGGAGATGTTGAGTTTTTTTGTTTCGAGATCAAGCCGAACGGAAAAGTCCCCATTGGAAATTAACCCTTTGCTCTGCATGTCCATGTGGTAAGATAAAATCAAAAGGTTGAGTCACATTTCCACACTCGGGAAATTTGATCCGAAATGTCCGCAAATGAAAGAGAATCTCGTACGAAGCTGGATTAAAATGGGAAGCAGATTGGAGCGGATGGGATGCTTTTTGAGCTGCGCAACCCTAAATATAATGGTTTCCCATCCTCATGTCGAGTCAGTTTAGTGGGGCCCTCGTAGTTTCTCATCAAGCTCACAGGAGAGTTCTGTCCAAAGGCATTGCTTACCTCACAGCTAGTCTCAACAGTCCCATTAACTTCTTATTTGTTTAAGTCTGTTTTTCCCAGACTAAAGAGGACTTCTTTTTTTTTTTTTTTTTAAAGCCATGAGCTGTCTAACTCCAAAGCCCTGTAGTGGCAATTGCCCTTCTCCCTTATCGTGACTGGCATTTGCACATTACACTGACACATCGGCCCTTGCTGGCATTTGCCGATGAGGCAGAAGGGCAGTGTCACACACACACACACACACACACACACACACACACACACACACACACACACACACACACACATGCACCCGAGCATACACGGACACGACACGCTAAGGCTTCGGTTTGCACGTGTGCACGCTCACACACACAAAGGAACACATACATACTAAAATATATATATTTTGCCTTTATCGTTTCCATGCGTGTGTGAGTGTGTGCGTGTGTGTGTGTGTGTGTGTGTGTGTGTGTGTGTGTGTGTGTGTGTGTGTGTGTGTGTGTGTGTGTCTTCTTGTCCCCGAGGCAGCGATGCTGGGAAGTGTCGGCGCCGACAGTGAGCGCGCTCAGTAGGTCCCCTGAGCCGCGGAACACTGATCTTTATGTCAGCTCAGAGAAATGGAATCACCCTTTTCTCTGTCAGCCATTATGTGTGTGTCTGTGTGTGTGTGTGCGTGCGTGCGCGCCCATGACAAAAGCAATGAGGAGACAAGAGGTCTCGGCCTTGCTTTGAACTCTGTCACTTTGTTATAAGTCACTGCTTTATGCTGTCTGCATACTCCGTTTGAGCCCTGCTTCTCTCTCAGTTTACCCTTTATCCTCGTCTCTGGTCTCCCGCCTCTGTCAATACATTCCAGGCTTCTCCTCTTGCAGGAGGACCTCTTGGTGGATGACCCAATGCAGCAAAAGGCGCATGTGATGCGCCGTAATTACAGCAGGTCTTCGCACAGACGTGCAGCTCTCCCTCAAGGTCTACGCTATGTTGTCGGGTTACAGCCGGAGGATCTCATCACCGTTAACAGGTGATTGATCTCAGATCACATGGGAAGGATCCAAGCCTTGCAGATGCTTCCGCTTCGCGGGCATCCGATCCTTGTGATCCCGACTCTGGGTAGAGTTGAGGGAAATATACTGCCTCCATTGCTGTCAGTCTATTTGCTGCAACATCAAAAGAACGTGGAGCCAGATTGCATCCATCTTTTCTATTAAAATTAAAGAAGAAGCTGTTTGACTTTCACACACATCCTTCCATCCATCCATCCATCCCATCTACTTCCTCACCACATAATGGGCCTGTTTTCCTCGCTCCAGCCCATTACCCTTTTGCATTTAGTGGGAACTGTTTAGTTCACCTCGAGTGAGTACGGCGACAGTCCTCTTTCATTATTCAGCAAAGCGTGGTCTCATCTCTCTGCCATGTGACCTCTGACTCCACGGACCTGACCTCAAACCCTCCAACTCCAGCATGTAGGGGCCGTCAATACGCAGCCTTCACTGAGACGCTCAATAATCAACGGGACAATCTGAACCCGGACCGGGCAAAGTGGGAAGGTCTGGTTCACAGTTATATTCTGATCAATATTGTTTTATTTCATGCACTTTAGGAAAAAGAAAACACATCGTTTTCTTTAAGTTCTGTAATTCATGTTTCCGTTTTCCGTTTTTTGTTTCACACACTTCCCATATTTTTCCCCCCGTTCCCTCGTGTTCAATCTCAGCAACTGCAGCAATGAGTGAATATGTACACACAGATCAATAATGTTCCTCATCTCATGTTGCATTTTAAAGGGTTAACGATGTGTTCATAGAAACGCATGTTGCTCAGTGGAAGCTGTGAAAAATGGGTCTGAACCGTCTGCACGCACAACCTTCCCTTTGCATAAAAGGATATTTTAATTTAGCCATATGATAATGCTTTAAGTTATAGTTATAAAAGATATGACTACACAAGTTCTGCAGTAGATTAAGACAAAATTCTGATACGTTTTCATCAGATTTTGCTCTGTAACGGCCCTCTAACAAAGCCGACGTCGTTAAACAACTCTGTCCGTTCCAACGCATCCAGAAATGTCAATTAACGGCACTGTCCTTCATTTGAATATTTCTGATTATTATGCAGCTCCTGCTCTTACATATTCAAAACGGGGTTCTCAATCCAATTAAACGGGCAATGTGCTGTAAAGGCGTGGGCAAACATGATTGAAGGCAGAGCTTAGGATGACAAACAAGAGCAATCTGAGGGAGATGGAAAACCGCTTGCTGCGAAGTTAATGGAAGACTGTGTGATGATCACTGATGGAGCGGTGTGTGTGTGTGTGTGTGTGTGTGTGTGTGTGTGTGTGAGAGAGAGAGAGAGATAAAGAGACAAAAAGGGAAGAGTGAATATGGGGGAATAAAGCAGCAATATGGAGTATAAGTTAGGAAAAGGAAATCAGCCTAAGATGATGTTTGTGTAGATGCATATGCTTGCAGAGGCACGTCCATGTGTGTGTGTGTGTGTGTGTGTGTGTGTGCGTCAATCTGCCCTTTGCTTGTGTGCTTGTACAGCATTTGATGTCACTGCTCTGTCTGCAGGTCGATGAGACTCACCTTATTTAATTTGAAATTTAGATATGCAGAGAGACGGGCCGTGATTAAAGTAATAACATTTTATTTAGAACACACTTAACAAACAATTTTAAATCAGGAACAAAAAAAAAGCAATTAAAGCAACTCCGCTATCCGGAGAGAGCGCTATTTGAAAAAAATGTTTTAATTGTCTTGTTTAAAAAAGAGCCAAGAGTCAGAGGTGCCCTTTAGTCCTGCAATCAATGCATTGTGCAGCGTAAGAACGGGCAAGAAAAAAACGATACGCGTCCCGTGGAAACATTTCTCAAATAAGAGTTGATGCAATTATCTTTTTGTGTTTGTAATCGTTTGCGAGCGCCTTCATGTGCCCTTGGTTCAAAACCCAATCAGTGTCTTTAAAAGCGGCGCTCAGGAGCCGCCCGACGCCGCTCCGTCAGACTGTCTGTCTGATGAATGCCTCGGCGTCCCACCGGCTCGCTAAATATGCGCAGTGAAATGAGCTGAAACACGCGCCTTAATTAAAAAGTGGAGACCCACGAAGATGTGATTAAAGCAACGCTCAGCGGATTATGGTGACTAAAGCGTCTCTGAAGGCACACGGAGAGAGGGAAGAGAGAGGGAATCAGAGAGAGGAACGAGTGAGTGATTAAGGCACCACTTCCTGTCTTTTCCCTCTCATATGTTCTCTTCCTTTACACTAGGGTGTCTTTCACTGACATTCCCAGTTTCGCCTCACGTAAAGGCAGCTTTCTACGATGCTACGAACGAGATGCTGGACCTCTATCTCCGTCCCACCCGCGCCTTCATCTCATGTAGCTATAGATTTAGATAAGGTTTGTAATTTCTCACTGTTCACTGTTATGAATAAAACAATATAATGATGCTTTTTTTTCTTTCTTCTTACAGGCTGGACGAGCTGCCCGAGGCTGTGATGGTGTGAGCTGTACTGTAGGGTGATTAAGTCCTTTTCATGGGAGTCAGCACTCAGACAGTAATGACTCAGGCCCTTTTATGGATGCTGCATTGTTAAGCAGCCATAATGATGCCTTATTAATAATATAAGGTTTATTATGGAAACATTGTCTCTTCTCTTCTCTGTGCTTGCATATATCTTTTTTTTTGTTCTGGCTAATTACAGTGTGATATCTTGCATCACAGGGGGTATAATAAAGACATTATGTGCTTTAATATGTTTCATCTGATTTGCTTATACTTTTAAAATACTTATTTTATGAAATTTGAGGACTGTTTTCCTCATGTAATTGTGGAAAAAAAATTCAGAAAACAAACGTAAATGTATGAATCCAGGCTCCCAATTCAAGCAAAATATGATGATGAGTCACAAATGATCCCTTTTCCGACGTAGAAGGGAAAAAAAGGACATTTCCAAAGTAAAAGCTAAGGTTGAAGAACAGCACATACCAAACTTTTACCATCTCACATTAAAGGCTTATCTTTCCAATCAATCTCCTTTGTCTGGCCCCATTCTCCAGGATGACCTGAAGTATGTATGCAAATATACATTTGCATACATACTGCATACATACAATAATCCAACATCAGGTTTATTAGTGTATGGATGTCAGTACTGATATTAATCAAATCCTTTTGCGCGCTATCAGCATGCTAAGTGGGTAGTGTTAGATAACACAGCGACAGATAGACACTGCTTTCTGTAGATAATCTCTTTAACATCAGTATGATTAAAGGCTGCAGCTCATATCCACAAGATCCCTGATCCAGTAGCTCTTTTATTGAATCTCTCCTGAATGGAAAGGGTGTAGGATGAAAAGTAAGGTGGAGAGAATGGTGGGATGGACTAAGAAGGATGGAAGGAATAAATTAATGAATTCTGGTTTATTAATAACAGCTGCAGATAGAGAGATGAAGGAGCTAATGGAGGGAATATGGGCACAGCCACAGGAGGTGAGGCTAGTGGGGGGTGCTCTATTTAATTATGCTGTATTTTCACGTTTTGTTATATTTTACATCAGTTACACAACACCCTCTGGTCCCTGTCCCCAGCCATTCATCATCGTTTCCATTTTTTTAATTATTTGTTCTATTTATTGAGCAGCGCTAATGTTTTTTTGTTCAGCGGCAAAGCAATTCAATTCAAACTGTGCCTTAAGAATCATGCATTTCAAGATATTTGACACTGCACCAGAGGAGCACAGCCAACGAACGGCCATCGGCTGAAGGGATGCGTCACAAGCAGCAGCTGCAGAATGGACATCCACTACGATCAAAGCAGAGTCTGCCCTCTCCAGCTCGTGGATTTTCAGTTTCCTACGAGGCGTTTAGGAACAGAAGATTTGAGCCTCCCGTTCAAACCGGGAGAATCTGCTGTAGCCAACATTATGTGAAAGAATTTTGTTGTATGCTTTTCATGTGTCGCAGCAGTGAAGGAATAAAACAACAACTGCCGAGTGAAGGCAGTGCCAGACTTGACAGGCCTTTTGTTCGGGGTGGTGGATTTACAAACTGGCGTAAAGCCGTTTAAAGATTCATGGAACATGAACAAAAATAGAGGATGAGGACAATAAGAGGCTTCAAACCGCGATCAGATTGGATGACTGAGTGGCTGGATGGATAGATGAACGGGTATTGGCTTATCTCGTGATTCTTTTTTAGGGAGAGGCAAGTAAAGGAGACGTCTTCAGGTCAATTCCAGTCCACCGGGGTCCATTCAGGGTCAGTCAGAAGAAAGCGTTGCTGCGTTTCTACACCGTAAAGCTGCAGCACAGCCTGAAAACACCCTCGGCCTCTTTACAGCTGTCGTTTCAACTCATCGACATCAAAAAAACGCGATCCCTCACATGCACATATTACCTGTTTCCCAACCCCCGTATCTCCCACTGACACTAACTGATCCCCCCCCCCCCCCCCATCCTGTCATACTACACCCTGTCCATCTCTTTTTAATATTTGCACATCAATTATGTGGCTCATCTGTGGATATATCCCTCTCAAACAGACAGCATGTTCTGAATGGTGACTGGGACAACACCAAAGGGAAGACATGCGATGAGACAAACTCTGAGCATGTCTGCATGTATTGTTTGCATGAGGGATACCGCGATGCTGGGAATAAACGACATGGCCATCAGTTTGATCGGGAAGTTTCACTCAGCTGTAATTGGAAATGTTTGCACGGTGAGGCCAGAAGAGATTGTCTCGTACTGTCTGAGGGTTAAGGCCTTAAGTCTATTGGCTCTCAAGCCAGATTGAGACAAGTCTCGAGGTCATGAATTAAATGGCCATTGACACAACGGGAAAATATGATCTGCAAATGCCGAGCTGAGCTCAGTGAAAGAAACTGAAGGAATCCAGAAAGTGAGACAAGAAACGACTCAGGTTTGTTTTGGATGGTTTGTCCTGATTCTCACTAACAAAAGTGAACAGAACTATTTTCCATGCCAGATGTAATTCCATCTCCAGAGAGTACGAATATCTTCCATCGCTCTAAAAATATGTATTATAATTGTCCAGTTCATTTTTGTATTCCCTCCTATAACGAAGTTCGGTTTTCATTTATATATTTGTTGGCAGGATGTCTCAAGACTACATCACAGATATCAATATAGTTGAGTCAAATGCGTATGGATTACTTTTTGGGGACCATTGGTCACCATTTTATAATTCATACAAAAACACAATGTCATCGCTACGCCTGTGCAGTTGCAACCAAATGTAGATAACAATATCAACTCAATATCCATATTACAATGTGCTCAGCCATTAATGGCGTCTTAGTGGAGACATGTGCTCACTAAGAGCTCCCAGGATAATTCATCCATCCCTCTACTCCAGTTACATATTCATTTCTAAGTCTTTCCATACATCTATTTCTATCAGTTAGTTAATTAGTTAAATAAAGCGTTTAACTATTAACTCATTATAACAATTTGGACCGATTGATGCTATCAATTCAACAGTGAAAAGAAAAATGTAAAAGATTCCGTGCAGAACTCAGAAGAGCAGCTTGTCACCTAAAGGAGAATAGCTGGTCCGCCTTAAAGGTCAGCCCACTTTGGGTGAGCCTGAAATGCTGAAGATGTTGTTCACTTCAGGGCAAAGACCCTTCATATAAAATAATCATCAGGTGGCAAGCAAGACCCGGGAACTGTACGTTCACAGCTGTAATGTTACGTCAGGTTTGCAATACGCTGGTGGGAAACCTATTTCAGAAGGCCAGCTGGACACACAGCTGACGACCTGGCAGCTACACTAATTGATGCGGTGGAGCATCATCGTGGCAGCATCATGGCCACAATGTAACAACAGCGTTGGAACATTGTGGCAGCATCGTGGCCACATCGTGGCAGCATCGTGGCCACATCGTGGCAACATTGTGGCAACATCGTGGAAGCATCGTGGCAACATCGTGGCAACATCGTGGCAACATCGTGGCAACATTGTGGCAACATCGTGGCAACATAGTGGCAACATTGTGGCAACATTGTGGCAACATCGTGGCAACATCGTGGCAACATCGTGGAAGCATCGTGGCAACATCGTGGCAACATCGTGGCAACATCGTGGCAACATAGTGGCAACATTGTGGCATCATCGTGGCAACATCGTGGCAACATCGTGGAAGCATCGTGGCAACATCGTGGCAACATCGTGGCAACATAGTGGCAACATTGTGGCATCATCGTGGTAGCATCACCGACAAGAGCTAATCTTGTCGGTTAATAATCGGTTATGAAGGTTCAGCTATCAGCCAGAGAAAATAAAATCCATAATAAGCTAGAAGCAGCATTACTTTCCCTCAGAATGTGTTCACTTTGTCTTTTCCCTCGCTGTCAGCACTGCGGCTCACCTTAGTAAGGCATTCATTAATTCCTTAATTAGACCTATACAGTGGGCTGCTCTCCCTGACTTGTCATCTGACTTGTGCTGTCATCTGCACGGCTGGGAAAACATCCAATGTTGAAAAGGTCAAGATGCCATCGCAACTGAGCAAGTGAGAGTTCGCAGCTGTAATGCAGAGACAATGACTGCCGCCGTCTGTCATGACACCCACAATGACACACACTCGCTGCTCATCCTCTCTCTGGCTGCAGCTGCCAGCGCCGTCTCGCCAGCAGATCGGATCGAGACAGCGGTTCATCGCAATGGTTGATGAATTATTACTCTGGTACATAGCAGACATTTAATAATCTTAATGTGAATCGGTATCTGCTTTATGCTCCAACAGATTGCACCTAGGCCAACATATCGGCGGCCTTTGGTCGATACAAAGAGCTGCATCTTCTTGTTGACTGTTTACGAGGGATGTTCGGTTCAGATGCTTTTCAAAAGCATTTCTGGGAGTCCTGCAAATTTTGTTTTTCATCAATCTAGTTAAAGACGGTTTAAATTGGCTCGTAAAAGAGAGATCTCGTTCACTTTTGAAGCTGCTCAGTTGCTCTGCAAAATTAAGGAACATATTATCTATTATTAGACGAGATGTTTTTCTTTCTCTGCCAGATGCAACCCTATGACCTTTATACAAAAGTGTTTTTCCGCTGTGGAACATTGCATTCTCCTCTAAGGGACAACAGCAACACAGTGTCACATCTTATAATTGTTTAATCTTGATTCCACTGTCCAAAAGCTGCACATGTTACAGACGTATCTGCTATCCGGAAATCCACAAAAAACATCTGCATTTCCCATACTCGATCCCACAGTCCCAGTTTAATATTCCTTTATCTGCACATAAACGACCACTATAAAGTTTAAAGCAACACACAACTCAACAAGCCGGATACAGGAAAGTTCTGTCATCTCTCACGTCTCTCTTCTCACTTACGGCACATATACTCATACGCAGCACACGCAGTTTCCAGCTCAACCACCGTCCCCTTGCTGATTACCTCTGAAGTCGGCCTGGAGGTGGAAGAATAATGATCATAAAAATGTCATCACGCATCCTCTGCTGAGCGAGAGAATGAGAGAGTGCAGGGCTTTCCATTCGGTAAAAGGCTTTTTCAAGGGTCACGCCAAGAATGCGACAGACAGACACAATTAATGTCCGTGTAATTGAGTGGCCTGAGAGGCTCGGAGAGGTAGAAATGATGTTTTGTATGAATACAAGAGATTGTGAATGTGTGTGCACAACATTGAGGCAGCGGAGGGGAGACGGATGGACTAAAAATACTTAGAGGCAGGAAGTTAGCAGGGGTGTCAACGCAGAGCGCTGTGAGAACACCACCACCACCACCTGATGAGGTGTCTAACTCCTACACACACACACACACACACACACACACACACACACACACAGCTGTGTGACACGCTGTCAATGACTGTTGTTTTTTTCTCATAAACGGAAACCTCTTTCTCTCTCGCTGAGACTGTGACCTTGTTAAAAGATGGTGGAGTAGAGAGGATGAGATTCTTTCTTTCCCTCAGATGTTGTAAAAACGATATTGCACGGATCTCTGCACTTTGAAAATAGGACAGTATGTGTGTGCTTCTTTCTTCTGGTAAATGTGCAATAATTCTGCAGCTATCTAATGAGGACTGTGCACTTTTATATTTAGAGGACTAATGGAAAGCACTGATGTGGGTCAATTGTTCCTCAACATGCTTCATTCTGTGCTCAGGGAGACATTACTCCACTCTTCTGTAATTACTATATCTATATTATTGCTCTGAATAACACTTTTAAGCAATCAGGATTCAGAAAACATAACAAAGTAACTGCTGCATACATTGTTTTGCATGCTAGGAGATTTGATTTTCCCGGAGTTCAACACATATAAATGTGTGTGTGTTCTCCCTCGGTGCCTTTTACCACCTCTTTTCCTATAAAAAGGTCCTCTGTTGGGGGAGTGAGGCCAGACATGTTGAGCAGAATGACTCAGAAGCTGGTCCCTCAATCGGAAGATCGGCGGTTCGATCCCCTGTGTCCTTTGGCGAGCCACTCAACCCCAAATTGCTGTGAGAATGGGTGTGAGTAGTTAGTCCTGATGGCAGGTGGCAGGTAGCCATCAGCGTGAGAACGGGTGAATGAGGTGTAGTGTCGTGCAGCTTCGAGTGATCCCAAGACTAGAAAGGCGCGACACGAGTAAAAGTCCATTTTCCATTCATCAATCAGCAAAATTACACAGAGAGCAGCAAAAAAATAAAAAATAAAATCAAACGGAACTAAATTGCTTTTTACCTGAGGTGTCAGCACGTGCCTTTCATGCCTCAGATGCAATCTTAACTAATAAATATCCTATTCTTTTGCATGTTGCGGGGTTCGTAAGTCTCAGTGTGAGCATATGCTCAGCTAAGACTTGAGAGGATGGAGGGGCAGAGGGGGGGGGGATGACCCGGAGGAAAATTAGGATTGGAAAGGAGAGGAGGAGAGTGGAGAGCAAAACTCCTCCTCTTTCCTTCACACATCTCACACTCCATCTCTCTTATTTCACTCCGGCTATAAATACACGGCGCTTAAATGTAAGATCAGAAATGAATTTATCTGCCTGACGCGCTCCCTCGCGACAATTTCCAGAGCAATATGTAACTGTTTGAAGTACGAGGCGGCGCGAGGTGGTGGCTGACACAATCTTATCAAACCAGAGAGGGCTGGCTGGAGAATCTGAGCAGGCCTCCCCGGTCTGTTGGATATTATTCACTCTGATGGCTTCAAGAGCTTCATCAGCGTGCCAGAAATACTGAGCGACGGAGGAAAGCCTGTTTCTGTTTCTGTGTCTGCCTTTTGCACACAGACGTTCTTGCACTTAAACACATAAATACACATGTTTGCATGTGTCGCCCTGTTTAAACAAACACACTTTAAATGGACTCAGGAAGTCCCACAATGCAATGCATATACTTTTTTTATGCAGTCACTTGCCTGTTAAGCCTCGTAGAATTGGAATGGACATACAATCACAGACACACTGCCTGTCAACCTCCTACAGCCACAGTCACACACACACACACACACACACACACACACACACACACACACACACACACACACACAGGCATTGGATTGGTCCCAGCGCCTGCCATCTGCGTGTGTTTGTATGTTGGCCTATTGTACCAGGGAATGTGTTATATTAATGTGTGAAAGTGAATGAATGGGTGTTGAAATGAGTCTTTTGATATTTGGAAAGTACAGAAGGTCAGGCTGTTACATGCTGTCAGGGCCAACGTTGTTTCTTTGAAGAAAGTTAAGACTGAAGTTTGTACTCAAAGTGCATCTTGGACTTAAAGTCACTCAGAGCTTTTGAAAACCAATTGTCTTTTGTCGGCGTTTGATTCAAACGCCAGAGCAAAAGAAAATAACGGTACAAAACCGTTATTCGTGTTGGCCGGATGTTGTTGGGATGGCATTGGCAAAAGGACGTCCATGTTTTTCAGTATGTTTTTTTGTGTGTGTTCGGAGGCCTTCAACATTAATACAAAAACGTACTTTTGAGTAGTTGGGCTCGGGATAAATAGTGTAGATGAAATTCGGGCTGCATTTGTGTCGGAATTTGGAGAAAAACAATATTACCAAAACAGGCTGTCAAATAAAGTGCAAAAACACTGGTGCAACAACTTTGTTGTGTTGTGTGTTGAGAAATATTAGATGCACATGAGTTGTATTCAATCGCCATGAGTGATAATGGAGGACCCACCTTCCTCAACGTCATTGACATTCAGGCAATCGCTGTCTGACTGCGCTCGTTGTGGGTTGTGAGAGCCTCTTCATCCAACATGGTATCTTTGGTTATCTGATGCAGATATGAAGCTTTCTATATGTTCTATTGGGCATGTAATGCTTTCACAGGTGGACGGGTTCTTGCCACGGTTTGGATTTGAGCTCTTTTCTAATGAATTGGGCTGTTTTTAAATGGTGATTGGGCTGAAACCTGTCCATCTGATCTGCAGCTTGTAGCTCCAGCTGCTCTTCACCCTCTCCACTTGGAGGAAGGTTGCGTTTACAGTTCTGTGTGACATGTGTCTTTGCTAATGTCAATGCAGTGTGTAAATTTCTGTAGATTAAAGGTTCTAGTAATATGGTGAAAGTCAGGAATAAGTTCAAGTTTTTATCATCTTAAAGTTCGAAAGAGGAACTTTCATTTCGTGTTGATTTTGATAGTGTTTGATAGACAAAAGCAGGAGTGTTGCTGAGCACCAGACTCCCTTTAGAAAACCTCTAATTTAACAGCAGCAGGGTCCGACAGTATCCCCGCTCATTCCAGGGTCTGGTTCTCCCATGCCGCCCAGCAGTATGGGCCTCCAGCATCGGTTCGGTCATACAGATGACATCACACATTAAGACTGGCTGTATGTGGGAGGGACTAAACTGACTCTACCAGGCCGTTGCTAAACGCTACAGTTAGCATAGCTATGATGCTAACGGGCGATACAAACTAGACGAGCCCAAGAAGAGATCTTTTGACTTGACTGAAATAAATGTAATCTTTTTTTTATCTGTTGGCTACAATAATTGTATTTATTTAGAGTTGTGTTCACTGCTATGTGTGATTTGAATAAACATATGTGAGATAAAATCTTAGTTTTTGCTTTTCTTCTGTATTGTGATATAACTTTTTACACATTCACGTAACATCCCTTAAGCATACATATTCTCACAGTCCTGTTTTTCCTGAAATAAATTGTAAATCACATGATTATGCATGACAGTGTTGAGGTTCTACATGCATTAATACACCAGGTAGACCATGTGGACCTAAAATAGGAAAATATGGCGGAGATTTAAACTTCTACACGAGGGGTACTTTTTTTTATATAGATGCACCTTAGAAACTAGACGTTACAAGCTAGTTTCGCAATTACCAGTTGTACCAGTTGTTTTTTCCAAATGGATGCAGACCCTCAACGACTCTTTGACACTATCATGTTTAAAAAAAGGATGTTTTAAGTCAAAATTATTACTGGAGGAAAGGTGTCTGTAAAACCTTAATTTAAATGTTTACGCAGGTTGTCACATTAAACATTAAATGTAAAGTCAGGATTTTATCAGAATAGTTGACATTAAATGTTACTGCTGCAGGGGCAACTTATCAAGCAAATATTTTATTTACAAGGACATTTTGGTCACTTGAGGCCAACATTGCACCTTTATAGGGTGCAGAGCCCAAAGGCCCAATCCTTCACCCTGTTTTTCCATGAATGCTGATAAGTACAAACAAGAAAAAGCATTTTGATATTCTCCTGGGGCGACTTTTGATTTGAGGCATAGAAAAGTGGTCATTTTAATATATTTCCTTTCTAAGCTATACTTATTTTTTTTTGTTCCCTCCAAAAGACAGAACATATATTTTCTATTTGAACATTTTTCTGTACAATATTTTTTTGTATGGTCAGATATTTTCTTTGAAATAAACTATACCAGAAGCATTGCAGTGCAATCTTTCCCTCTTTTCACTGAAGGAAAAATATAGGATTCAAATATGCACCGGACAAATATAGTATTAACACACACTGAATGAAGGAATAACGGCTTCTTGTAAACCCTAACGTGTCTTTGACCTGCGCTTGGGGCTCATTTATTTCTGCAGAGAAGATTGCACAGCTTTATATGCCTGCCTATATCTGTCAAGGCCATGTGTTTAAATGTGATTTCACACAAACACAAAAAATCCATACATCAAGTCCAGGCAGGACTTAACATGCGGTGCAAAATAAATGCACAGTATGGTGCAAATGCTTTCAATGCATGCAGATGGTTTTGATCACTTAATGCACAAGCATTATATATTTCTTTTTAAGAGGAGTTCAATGACTGAAAAGCCTTACAATATGATGCAAAAATAACAAAACTGTTGCCCTCATTGAAGCAACACCTCTCTTCAACAGTAAAGAAACATGGGACACAATAATCAATACTATTGAATTACATTAAATGCGTGCCATCTATGTTTGTGGACAATCAAACGGCTCGCTTGTGTGCGCTGAGCTTGAGGCTTTAACCCCAGAACACTGACGTAGAGCGATTGTGGTTACGTTATTTTTATTGTGTTGCTTTTGTCTGAGCTGTGTGGGTCCTTGTGTAGCTTCATGCTGCTCACTGACGTTATTGAAGGTGGGCGTGTCTTTATCGAAGGTGGGTGTGTCTTTACTGAAGATGGGCGTGTCTCTCTGCTCCAATCCCTGGTTGTTTCAACCTTCACGTGTTACGTTAGTGATAGAGGGTGAAAACATTCCGGATGGTTTTCCCATTGAAGGAGACTTTTCCTTCACAGGACAAGGCTCACATGTCCAGGAACATGTGGACCAGAGAACAAGTTCATAGCTCCATCATTTATGTTTTAATCAGGTTTTATTGACCATTTCCTCATTTTTCACCTGATTTTGAGCCTTTATTCAGGGTCCACCATGATACCTGTTTTTAGTTTTATGAGAATTTCTATAGGTTAAAATAATAGAAGAGTACTTAAATTTGCCTTATATTGTTGTATTTTAATATATTTTGATTAGATGTATTTTTCATCAGGTACATTATATCGGGTGAAATATACCCGACGTTAGTGATGGTGGTACTATCTGTAACGTTGGTGTTCTGGGGTTAAGGGTAAAGGTGAAGCTGTCTTTCATTCCCCTGTTAAGTTCGTCAATGTCTTCATGGCTAAGTTCATTGGAGAGGAAGCCACTAGCAGCTATCAGCCTGCAAATGGCACAACAACAACAACAACAACAACATGTCATCGCACTCAGCAAGTGGGGCTGCAGATGGTGATGGATCAGATCAGCTGACACAAAAGTCAAAGTGTTATCGATCGTGTTGATCGGCGTACTCATCTCAGTCTGTCCTGCACTGCTCTAAAAGACACCGTGATGCAAACTAACTTGGACATAAACAAAGCTGCAATTCACTTCTCCCAGCATGCAACAGCAACGAGGTGGTTGCTTTGTGCGATGCCTCATTGTCGTGTATTTTTTTTTACTCGACACATCCCAGAAAAACACTTTTTTCCCCCACAAATAATTACTTTTTCTTCTCCCACTCACATTCATGTGGAAATGGTAACGTCACTTTAATGATGATGAATCCACAGACTAATTTAAAATGCACGTTCTCTTGGGTTCCTCCCTTTTCATTTTTTATTAATGGGAATGACCTCAACACAACACTTACATGTGCCCACGGACACGCACATGTATGCAGAAACAACTGTACAAGGACAACAAGCATGCACACTGACAGACCAACACTGTCTCTCATGCTCTCACACACACACACACACACACACACACACACACACACACACACACACACACACACACACACACACACACACACACAGTAGACGGCTTATTTGAGGTTATTATGGGATAGCAGTTTGGCTTGGGCATTGACGGGGCTTTGCACGGATGCTGCCGTTGCATAGCAACCGAGGTAATTTTCAGCTAGCACTGCTTCATTTTAGGTGATAGAAATGGGGGAAAGAAAAACATGGAGGGTGGGGGGGAGGGGAATGTAACAATAATTTGTTTATCTTGTTAAAAAATATATAACTGGTCTGGAATAATTCACAGATGTTAAAATCAAATGTGTCCTTTAAGGCTGTCGTATAAGTAGATATTACTGTAATACTGGTCTCATAAATTTGAGAGAAGTTGTCATCATGAGCAGTGGCATTTTAAATCTTAATTTTTCTGTGTGTGATTAAAAATAATAAAGAGGAATACGCATCCCAAATGTCATACGTGATCCCTACTTTCTTGTATGGAGGGATACAAAAAGAGAGATAGGGAACGAGAAAGAGAGGTGGAGTGAAAAACGGAGAGATTGAGAAGGAGTGAGGGTCTCGGGAAAGAGAGAACTATTGTAAAACATGCTGCTGTAGTGGCAGATAAGTGTTTTTCTGGTGGGGCAGATTAAAAGACTACAATTTCCCGATGAATATATTAACATTTTATGAGGCGAATCGGGGACTGGCAATCTCTCCCCTTGCATAAATAATGAGCTAGTTTAATATGACTGCCTGGTTGGGAGTCTCCCCTGACACGTGTGAAATTGAATGGGATGTTATGTGTGTGTGTGTGTGTGTGTGTTTGCAGCATGTGTGTAAATGCGAGGAACAATTTGTGTGTTCAGTGGAGGGGGGATAAGGATGTGTGTTGGGGTGTTGGCTGCTGGTGCGTGTGTGTGTCTGCATTTGGACGTGTGTTTGGTATTGGCTCTCGGTGTGTGTGTGTGTGTGCGTAGGCAAGATACTAATGACTGAGTCACTGGCAATGCACCAGGACATTACACACATGTACATACACATGTACACAGGGACACACAAGCACCTTGTTGATATGCACAATTAAAAGCTTTTCAGCTGCACATTAGACTGTACAAAGCTTCCCAGATTGTATTTGCATGAATGTTTAAAGGAGGGCACCAGCGCTACACATTTAGGCTTCCTCGTGTCCAGTGGTGCGATCCATATCACAGCCAACCCCTGAAAAATGCATGCAAACCATTGATTTATGGCCCATCGAGGGTCTGCACCTCTGCGTGCATATTTATCATCTTTTTTTTTATCACGGCAATCCTCTGACACTGATACGGGGAAATGATCTTTGTGATACTTTCTTATAATCGGATGAAATCATGAATACACACGGACGCATGGAATAGGGCATGCTGAAAGTCATATATAAGTGCACATATGCTGACATTACATAATGCATGGTGGTTCCTTGGTGCACGTTACCGCTGAGAAATGTACTTATCTTTAAAACACTCGCTAATCGACTCCACTTCCCCACCCTAGCCCCTAACGTTCAGCGCTTCAGTCGGCCGTACGTTGCAGCTGAGCAGAGCCGGCGGTTAATATCTACGAAGCCGCCGCAGTAAGTAAAAAGACATAAATAAAGATTAACACGCAACACGACGAAGGTTACAAATTGATGTTTTTAAACTGGAGCCATTGATGGTAGATTGTGAGTTGAAGGACAGCGACAGTGTGATGCTGGGGGTCACGTGCAAGTGCTGCAGAACAAACACAGCAATGCGACGGCAGTGGAAGAGAACACATCTCAAAGGGCTGAAAGGAAAGATGGTTTCATGAGGAATTTCAGTAAACATTTTTTAAAGAGACATGCGTCTGTTGTAGGTCAAAAGGGGAAACTCTGCTGAATCCGATTTTCTCTGTA
This sequence comes from Cottus gobio, assembly GCA_023566465.1. Lineage (NCBI taxonomy): Eukaryota > Metazoa > Chordata > Actinopteri > Perciformes > Cottidae > Cottus > Cottus gobio. The sequence goes on from CM042221.1 coordinate 24,753,235, forward strand.
GGGAAGAAAAGTGATGTTTCAAATAGCAATCAGTGATAAACAGCGTCTTTCTTTTACAACCTCCTCGGCTCTTCTTTGCTCTCTCCTCTTTTTGTCCCTCTCTCTCTCTCATCCACCGCTCCGACTCTCTTGGTTGGCATCTAATGAAAGGATCAGCTCAGAGGGGACGAGAGATGGAAAGAATGTGCCATAAAATATGTAAGGACGAGGTGAGATTACAGACGTTCCTGCTAGATTATGTAACCCCCTGCATGTGTTTGCCCTCTGAGGTGGAGCGACATCTGTGGCAAAGTTGTGGAAGTTTGAGTGGAACCCCGCGGATTATTTAAAACAGCCACCGCGAAAAACCTGGAAAAGGCGCCAGCTTGCTGGGTGTGAAAGTACTGGGTATAAATTGATTTTGGTGCGTGAAAATACAAATATGGTGTGAATTGCGTCCGCTGGCGCTGTTTAGAATGGACTTTGTTGGCACATGTGCAACCCAAAAAAAGTATGGACGAGTCGGCAACCGTCCGTTTTTGTTTTTTTTTGCATTTTACAATATTGTTTTAAGTAACTCTGCACGGCTCTGAATTAAGGAAAGAGACGGAAACAGATATGTGGAGAAAGGAGTCCTTAACCCCAGAACACTAACGTTGGGTGATTGTGGTTACGTTATTTTCATTGTGTTGCTTTTGTCTGAGTTGCGTGGGTCCTTGTGTAGCTTCATGCTGCTCAATGACGTTATTTAAAGTGGGCGTGTCTTTACTGAAGGTGGGCGTGTCTCTATTGGAAGTGGGCGTGTCTCTCTGCTCCGACCCCTGTTTTTTTCAACCTTCACGTGTTCGGGTGATTTTCCCCCGACGTTAGTGATAGAGGGTAAAAGAAATTCTGATGGGTTTTTACATTGACATAGACTTTTCCTTCACAGGACAAGGCTCACATGTCCCAGGAACATGTGGACCAGAGAACAAGTTCATAGCTCCATTATTTATGTTTTTAATCGTGTTTTATTGACGATTTCCTCATTTTTCACCCAATTTTGAGTCTTTTTTCAGGGTCCCCCCCATGATACCTGTTTTTCATTTCATGAGAAGTGGTATAGTGGTATTGTATTGTTGTATTTTAACATATTTTGATGAGAACTATATTGTATCAGGTACTTTATATCAGGTGAAAATCACCCGACGTCAGTGTCAGTGTGACTATTTTTAACATTCCTGTTCAGGGTTAATAACGGAGAGATGTTAATGAGAGCAGCTTTAACACACAATACCAGGGACTTAATTGTACCCTTGTGATGAAGATGACGAGGCGTCTTCCCCCTGCAGACACGTTGATGAAAGATGGCCGAGCCCTTTCCGAGCATCCCAGCCTGGCATTAGCCGAGCTCTTATTCCCCGACCTCTCCGTGCTACTTTCGCCCACAGCTCCCAGACTCTATCAAAGCTCTGAATTTTGACGCCGGCCTCCCCAGAGCGTGGCAGATTAGCGAGAGAGGGTCGAGCAAAGTTCGCCGATAAAGGACATTTCGGGGGTGGGTGGGGCTGGCGGTGGCAGTGGGTGGAGACAGAGGAGGGAGAAAGGGGGGGGGGAGAACAGTCGGAAACGAGAACTTTCACCTTGCCTCAACATGATGAAATATCCCGAGACATCAGTAACTGATCCAGCATAAAGGTTAGGCTATTATTAGGGTGTGTGTGTGTGTGTGTGTGTGTGTGAACACACATTCAGCATGCATATGTGAATGGTTAAAGTTTTTACCTTGACAGTGAAACCCTGCACAATACAGAGGAGAGCAGTGGCCGTGACCTATGATGAAGTATGAAGGCTGCGCCCCCCGAGAAGTGTGGAAACACGGAGAACCAGCTCAAAGTGGAGCACGACCTTGACAGGTCATCAGCAACATGCAACTCTGCCTGCATGCTGGGAGCAGCTCGGCTGAGGGGTCACGCCATCCTGATTGATGGCGGGCAGCGCCAGCGGGTCTGCATACTGTCCGATAGATCGTGTATATTTCACCTTTAATAGGCTGCGTAACAATAATCAGGTAGCGGGTGGTTTTTCTCATACTAAATCCTGATTATCTCCTCATTCACAAGGTCTATTTGAGCTTTTTCAAAAGGTATAATATACAGAAAGCCCTTGTGAAGATAGATAATAAGGCCATATATGTGTTAGCGGTATATTGGTTTATGATAGTTTACAGAAAAGAAAAGAAAATAATAATATTTTTCGAACGTTAATTTTCATTATCGTAACTATATTAAAAAAGGCTTTTTTTTAAATATATAAAATAGCTCTATATGGTAGGAGTATTTGTGCGAAGTTTGGCTTTGATTGAGTGAAGTTAAGTATTTTTAATCGTGTCGAAATCGTGTCAACTCCGCTGATGGTAGAAAGTTCCCACAGTTCTCAGTGCCCTTGAACGGGGCTCGCCTCATAAAATCCGGTTCTGCCGTGCCGTTAGCTGTGTGTAGGCAGGATGAAGTGCAGGAATATTCATATTTCAGCCATTTACAGTACATTTTCAT